>VDFB02001630.1:0-147471 GCA_007258455.2 Sequoia sempervirens | reverse complement strand
GTTGATATTTCACAGCCTCTGAACTGCAAACACTAAAGATGGATTGTTCTCCAATTCAGAAGAAAACTAAACCCTTGGCTTCGTTCTCTATAGAAGGAATTGTCTAAAATCGATTCTCATATCCTCATGATCAATTCTTCTCAAAGGAAAACTTATATCTTCTCACTTAGGTCGACTTCCTTCAAAAAAGCATCATTTAAATAAACTTTAAATTTCTAAGCCACTTGGGTAACATTGGTTCAAATCAAAAGTTACGGATTCCTTTCTTTGTTATAATGATATAGTGCATTACGAACCAAGGGACCCTTTGAGGGTTGGAGATTTATTGGTGTGTCCACCACCACACTATATTAGATTCAATATTGTGGGATGAAGACCACACCCCCATATCTCAAATAGATTCAAATACCAAAATCCTTATTCTTTTGGGTTTTAATAAACAATTATATTCTTAAATGTTTCAAAATTTGTAATCTCACATATTCACTCTTTGAGAGAGTCAAAAATTATATAATTCAGGTGCTAAAGGGAATGATTATAGTTTGAGGCGGGTTAGGATAAAAAATGGTTCCTTAAAACATGTAAGCTTGTGATAAGTATCACATAAAATGTCATGCATATAGCATTCCTAATATCATAGATGCATAATAAATTGTGACACTAAACACCTCATGGTCTAAGTAGGGTACCAATTACACAACCATGATCAACCATTGAAACCATCTAGGAAAATCATAACTCAATGATTGGTTAAGTGATCATTGAATAAGGAGTATGAAACCCAAACAACACAACCTACACAAGCACTAATTACTTTATTCTCTATCTATAATGTTGCTTATCCAATACATCATCCTCCCTCATGATATTTTACCTCCAACTAGGGACACAATACCTTAGACACACAACTCGACATATTATTGAATTATTAATCCATAATATAAATAAAATCAATAAATATCAATTAAAATTTTGTACTAATTATACCAAATCAAATTTATCTTACCCATAAGTCATATTATTTGTAAGTCAAACTAACTCAAATTAACCATACACAAATTCATATTATCACTCCATAATACTTAAACAATAGTTAAATATAATAAATACCAAAATTCACATAAATATCTTTTATCTCATCATTTTTTAAATTAATTGTAGGAATTTAAATATGAAATATATTGATGTACTAGGGCATATCCACCACTTTTCCATTAGTGGACTAGTTACAATTACTAACCATAATCATTATTTATATTATTTTTCTATCAATCTAAACGATGTATATATTGGGATTTAAATAATATACTATATTTTGATTCATATGTGAGATTGTGCGATTGTCATGGTATCTTCTTGTTGCAGTTGTCATGGTAGTACATACTAAATAAATTGATATGTAGTATGAGATCAAATTTAATAAAATATAATAGTCTAGAAGATTTTTAAACACCATGAGGTCAAAAATAGTCTATGGTACAATAGACCCTACAATTTGTGTTTTTTGAAGTGTTGATCTTTTTGTACTCAATTTGATAATGAACTCCCTCATTTTTTCAACCATCTCATTCAACAAATTTATGAGGTTGTTACTAGATTACTTATGCACTTGATCTAAATATCATTGTAAGCTTTGCATTACAAAATAAAGTGCTTTTCTATTTCTACTGCCTCATCTATACAAAAGACACAAACTCTCTCTTCCCATACCTCTTTGGTCTTTTTCTTCTATCCATTTCATCTCAAAGATGATGTGAGTTACTCAATCAAATGGTGAGAGTATTTTCTCTCAAGGGGATATTGGCCCATAATTAGACCTTTTGTTAATTGTTGAAAGTGGGTTTAAATTCCTCAAGGTAATATTTATTCTTTCTTCCTAATGCCCTTTCCCACATAGACTTGTGAAACTTCTCTATGAAAAACACCTTTTTCTCTTTGCAACTACTAGAAGATACATTCAAGCGAATGTGATATTTTTCTATCCACTTTCTATTTTACATCATCCATGATTTCTTTCTCACTTAGATCATTTTCAAAGACAACCTCGGGCCATTTATTTACCTCCATTTGCTCTATTTTTTTACATATATTAAGAGATACACCATGACAATGGATTCTCTAGGAATTGTACATGTTTCAACTATAAGGGTCTGATGAGGGACTATATTTTTCACTTTGAAATTTATTATGATCATGCATTTTTGGATTCTCTCTATTTGCTTACACATGGTCTTTGAAGTGTTGTTAACTCAAATTTCACATCCATACATCCCTATTAGAATTACTAGTAGTCCAAATATTATTTAAATAATTTTCCAATCCCATAGCTCAACCTCTCTACACATATTTTGAAGGGAACAAATATCTCCCCAACCTCTCAAAGTTCTCTTCCTTCTACAAGTTTCCCAACTAAACTCATTGTTAAAGTCAACTCAAAGGTATTTATAATTTATTACTTCTTCTAGAATGTTTCTTACAAAGTCAAACTATTTTTTTTCTTTCTATTGGAGAAGATCATGATCTTGTTCTTGTTGATGTTGACTTGTATATCTATTTATTTTCAAAAATTGCTAAGAGAATTTAGGTGCTCTTATAATCCTTGAGTGGATCTAGTAATAAATATAAAAATTTTGATGTATAAAAGAACCTCGATAACATATTCTCCCAAAAAATACCATCCCCACTTTGATAATCTCCCTTACTCTATAGGTTCAAATCTAAATAATATTTAAAAGCAATCGCATGCATTCCCTAAACATCACTAAAAATTCCAAGATCAAGTGAATAATTTATTCTAAAAAAAATACCATTCCACTTTGATAATCTCCCTTACTATCTAAATTCAAATCTAAATAATATTTAAAAGCAATTACACACATTTTAATCTTAAACATCACTAAAGATTTCAATCAAGTACCCTCTCATATTCCTTATGTACATTCTCACAAAACCATTTAATCATTCCAAGTTAAAATAAAGCATTGAAATTTAATATATTTAAACTTCGGCGCTCCTCATACATAATACAAACAACAACAATCTTTTATCATAAAGTACGTTCCCAAGTTGTTTTGATTATATTGGAAAAAAAGGTTTTGAAGGGACCTAGAACCCTTTACATCACTTTAGACCGAAATGCTGCTAAGAGAGATAGACATTGAAGCAAAAGCAACAGCCAAAAGAAAACCAATAGCCAAAAAATAGCAACCCAACAACAAAGAAACAAAAATAGAAAAAACATCAGAGACACATAAACTATTTTATATTTTTTAAGGTGTTGGCCACCTTGATCTCCTAGATGTAGTGCAAGTTAACCATATCCATTAATTCTTGCTAAACTCCTCTTTAAATGTCTTCCTAAGGTTGCCCCTAGCTCTGGTACATGGGCCTTTGACCTCTTGTTTGTTGTTCTTCTTCCCTTTACCCTTGGAAGACTGGTCCTTGTCAATCATATCAGCAAGGTACAACTAATCCTCCTTGAGCTAAATAATCTTTCCAAATAACACCTTAAGGAACTCCACAATATTCTTAACTGAACTATGACGAACATGTAATAATTTATTTATATCTTCATTCATTTCCTTAATCCTTCCCTCCATTTCACCAAGGCGATGCTCACACTAGGTTTTGAAGTCAACAAAAAGAGCACTCTAGATCAACCAGTCTTTCCATTAGAATATCCAGACAAGAGCCCTTCGATTGGTTCATTATGTTCTCCTTCAAACCCCTAATCTTAATATTTACCTTATTAAATTCCTATAACACCCATTTTTCTAGTTTAAAGGTGCACATGGCACCCGAATGATCCATATCCAACAACTCAAACATGGAGGTATTGTCATTACTCAAATAAGTAATATCCTCAGAAAGAGGGTTAACCTTCAGCGGCTCAGGCATTCCAAGGTTCAGATTCACACCCTCCTCCTCATACACAATCTTGTCGACCGATGCCTCCTCACTACTTAGATTCCCAACACCTTCCCCACTAGGGGATGACTTTCGAACAGGGGAATCATTAATCTCCATAGCATTTTTGGCCACACCCCCACTAGGGGATGACTGTCGAACAGGGGAATCATTAATATCCACAACATTATCGGCCACACCCTTTCCCTTGACTGGAGAATCCTTCTTACCCTTCCTACCACCTTTCAAATCCTGCTTCTTCAACTTTGTGATTCGTCTAGAAGCCCTTTGCAAAATTTCCTTGACCTTGTTAACCCTAGCCTCAATAGATAGGTCATCCTCCTCCTGACCAGATGCACCAAAGCCTTGACCATGAAACTCACTATTCTCCTTAGGCAAACAATGAGAACCATCAAAGATAATATAAGTGTCATCTCCCACAGAAAGGGACCCACAGGAACCCAACTTTTGCATTACAAGTTTCTACCACATACTTCCCATCACTAAAATCACAATATTTTTGTTTAATAAAAAAATTCTCTATGGATTTGAGCTCCTTGCCACAAGATTCTTTTTTAAGATAAAGAGGTAACAATTATTTATCATTATTCTCTTCCTAGTGTTTCTTCCGTTGCAATCCTATGTTTATGATCATTGTTGGTCCATCTTGTTTAGCATTTTTTAGTTTCCTGTAGACTCTTTTGTTTCATATTGCAACTGTAGTTATTTCTCTAGATTTCTATAGATGCTCCCTCACTGGTTTGTTTCTTAGTTGCTAGTTTTTTCTTGTAGTTTTTACTACAATCTCTTTGTAATATACTTTTTATTCAATACAAAAAAAAATTATTTATCATTTACTTCCATATCATAGCAAAGTAAAAAGGAAAAAATCACAAATTGAATAAAAGTAATAATAATAATTTACAATAAAGTTATATAGTTTTGTGCTTAGGAAATATTTTTTTTGAAAAAAGGGGTAAAAAATTTATTGAAAATCATAACAGCAAAGGGCCAAATCCCCAAGAGCCAACAACAACCACCAGAAAATCCAGGAACAAAATCACCCTTCCCCAATACCACTCCCATCCTCAGCAAGAATCCTCTCCAAGTCCTGACATAACTCACGGGAAACCTACTCCCACCCATCGATCCTCCCACCACCTATATTCTCCGACGCCCATCTGGCCAGACAATTAGCTGCCTTATTCCATTCCCTTGGAATATGGACAAAAGACACTGACTCCATCAAAGAGCTAACTTGTAATATCTGCTGCACCATCACAACCAACTACCAGCTAACATCAAAAATCTTCTTTTCATGAAGTAAATTGACCAAGACCTGAGAATATGACTCACAAATAACCTTACGCCACCCCAAAGCATACGCCCACTTCAAGGCGTAGAGGATAGCCAAGCCTTCCATCCTGTTGACAGTTTGTATCCCTTCATTAGCGAAAAAAGAAAAACAATTGATCCTGAAGAATCCCTACCAACCCCACCAATCCCAGTAGGTCCAAGATTTCCCCTAGAAGAGCCATCCATATTAATCTTCAAAAATCCAGCCAGAGGGGGAAACCAACCCCCCACCCTTTGAACTTTTTGCTTCACACGCCTTCCTCTCCTAACATAAGCAGATGCTAAAGATAGCCCTTGAATGCCCAACTGATCAACTATCTCAGCCTCTCATTTCTCCAACGACAACACAATCTCGCCTTTAGCTTCAACCGTCTCTTGGATCATTCCCACAATTCTAAACCAAACCTGTTGAATCCCCAAGTTTTCACCTTGAAATATTCTCCAATTCCTTTCCAACCAAACTTTCAAAAGCAGAAAGATGGGACCAACATACCAAACATCCTGCAAGAAAGAGGCTGAGGAGGGGGGCCTCCCTAGAATATCCCAAAAATATACTAGGGAGGAGGCATGAATGCAAGGGATTTTCCAAACACCCCACCAGAAATACCAGAGCCATAAGGTGAAGGAACAACAGAAGAACAGGTGGGGAGAGTCCTCCTCCCCACACCCGTAGAGAACACACCTAGATGGGCTCGAAAAACCTCTCTTCTGGATATTATCCCAAGTCAAACACCTATTCCAAGCCAAAGTCCAAATAAAGCAATTACACTTTGGCCAAGAAAACTTATTCCAAACTTTCTTCCACCAATGAACCTCCACCCCCTCAACCTGCTGGGAAAGCAACTCCTGATACCCATAAGAAACGGTGTAAGAACCCTTGGGATTAGGAAGCCAAGCCAACACATCCTCATCCACGAGGGAGCTACAACTTTGACAAGAAATAATGTAATGAAGCTCAACACACTCATCCTCCATACCAGCAACAGGCCATTTCTCAAGATTCTTCCATCTAGCCTCCACCAACTGTCCCTAAAAAGAAAGAGACTTAAAGTCGCGCACTCGCGACCAACCAACTTCACAAAACCTTTCAAACAAAGTTAGAAAATGAGGATATTGAGAAACAATGGGAGGGTGACCATCCCAAGAGTCATGCCAAAAATAGGCCTCTGACCCACTCTTGCAAATCCAGAATAAGCCATCCTTAACGAGTGCAACCCCTTTCTTGAGAGTATTCCAAATCATAGATCCCTTCCCTGTCAAACTATAATGAGGGATATCACTCTGAGGAATCCCTGGAAAGTACTTGCGAGTCAGAATCCTAGCCCACACCCAGTCTTGTTCCACACACCAACACCAATACAATTTAGTAGCTAGAGCCGTACCAGATAGCAGTGACTGCCTTAACCCAAGACCACCAAACTATTTTGGGCTACATACAACATCCCATCTAACAAGGCTCCACTTGGAAGAAAATAAACTACCAACCCATAAGAATTGTCTTTCTAAGGAATCAAGATCCCTAACAAAACCCATCGACACCACCTGAATCATACACCTATAAAGAGGGAGAGCCTAAACCACAGATTTGAGCAACTGAACCCGACCCACAAAAGATAGCCAGTGAAGGGTCCAGTGAGTGAATTTGACACAAAATTTATTGAGAATAGCCTACTAAGAATCCCTAGACTACCTACCAATCGAAATAGGAATCCCAAGGTAGGTCAGCAGGAGAGCCCCAATCTAAAATCTAAGAATATGAGCAATTCTCCTCTGAATAGAGTTTAGAGTATTGAAGAAAAAGATGGAAGAATTGCCCTCATTAATTAACTGGCCCGAAGCAACAAGATAAACATCCAACACCTTGCGCATGTTTGAAGCCTCCCTAATAGTAGCCATGCCCATCAAAGCAATGTCATCCACAAACTGTAAGTGAGACAGCACTGGTAAGCCACCTCCCCATCGCCATCCCTGAATGAAACCCCCCTCCACATTCCTTTTTATCAATCATCCCAAACCTTCCACCAAAAGAAGAAATAAGTAAGGAGAGAGGGGGTCACCCTATCGTAAACCTCGAGAAGCACCAAACAGTTTAGAGTGCTCCCCATTAATTAGAACAAGGAAAGAAACCGAAGTCACACAACTCATAACCCAACGAATCCACTCCTCAAAACCAAAGCCCCCAGAACCTTTCGGAGGAAGGACCATCGAACTCTGTCATAAGCCTTAGCCATGTCTAGCTTGATGAACATAGCCTCATCTTTGGAATTTTCCATAGAATGAATAGTATTCGTAGCAATAACCACCCCATCCAAAATCTGACGGCCCACCACAAAACCACTCTATTCCTCAGAAATCAGCAATGTAAGACACTTTTTTAACCTATCAACAATCAACTTAGAGATAATTTTATAAATAACATTGCAAAGAGAAATGAGGCAGAATTGACTTAACCGATCAGCCCCATCACCCTTGGGAATGAGAGTAAGGAAGGTAGAATTTAGGGCCTAAAGCATTTGCTTATTCTTTTGAGACTCTTGAACGATTGCCAATAAATTCAACTTGATAATCTCCCAAAATTCCTGGAAGAACTCAATCGGGAAACCATTCGGACCAGAAGCTTTACCCATCTTCATCTAGAAAATAGTCTTCTCTAGCTCCTCCAGCGAAATATCACTCATAAGATGCTCCTTCATTTCCCAAGAGACCAAAGAAGGAATACAAGAGAGGACCTGAGCCTCTTCAACCGAGTCCCCCTACGATTCCTCCCTGAATAAAGAAGCAAAATGCTGCACAACTTCATTTGAGATATCCTGAGTAGAAGAAAGAACCTCTCCCCTATCAGTAACCAAAGCCGAAATAGAATTACCATGACATCTAGCCTTCACCGAATTGAAGAAGAAGGCAGTATTCTTGTCTCCCTCTTGAAGCCACTCAATCCGAGCTTTTTGTTTCTAGTAGACTTCCTTCCTCAGCTCCCACTCCTCCAAAGCTTTCAATGCCCTAGCCACATCCCACAACAAATCCTTAGACACCCCATCCTCCCTAATCAACCTAGTAATACCATCCAACTTAGCTTGTGCAGCTAGCTTCGCATGGTAAATTTTTCCAAAGCATTGTCAGTTCCACCGTTTAAGCTGATACTTGACATATTGAAGGAGCTTACCAAAAATATACATTGCAGTACCATAAGCAGGTCTACCATACCTCCACCATTCAACAACACAACCATGAAGGTCAGGGTCCTGCAACCACATTATCTGGAATTTAAAGGTCTGCGTCTGAGGGACTCAAGCAGAAGAGATAACTAGCTTTATAGGCCAGTGATTTGAACCTCTCCAATCTAATATCTTAGAACTAGAAGACCACATTTCCCTGACCCAAAAGTAGGAGACCATGAAACGATCTAGTCATTCAACAATGCAATTGTCACCCACCCTTCTGTTGTTCCAAGTAAATTGACCATTGCTAGGCTTGATATCAACAAGATTGAGAGTCGATATATTGTCCTGAAACAACAACACAGAAGGCTCTAGTCTTGCAATACCACCTCGTTTCTCAGCTAATTCAGTAATAGCATTAAAGTAACCTATAATGATCCATGGCTGATAGGGAAATAGGCTACGAACAAAACGTATATTGGTCCATAAAAGAAGTTTACCCTAGAACTCAATAAGTGCATAAACATTGGAGAAAAGAATAGACTCCTCTGACTCAGGACACAAAGAAACCATTGATAAAGAGGACTTGAAGGATAACCACCACAAAGGTTGAATCTTCCAAGGGTTCCAAAAAGAAGCCACACCCCCCGAGGATCCCTAAGCCCCAATACACTTGCACTCACCATTCTTAAACAACTTAGGCACTAAACCCATCATGCACTCAATGGATAACTTGGTCTCCTGAAGAAAAAGAACATCAGGAGAATGATTTTTTACCAACTCACGAACAACTTTTTGTTTAGGGCCACTGTTCAAGCCCCTTACATTCCATGAAATAACGATCATTAGGGATTTGTGGAGATAATCTCTTCTTGAATATAGGAGTAGACTCTCCTATATATGTGTAAATTATATTGAGTCAAAGAGATGAGAAACATATTATAATGAAATGAAATATTATTATTGTCTGCATAATTTTATGTCTTTGATCAAATTTTGAATATGCACCACTACAAAGAACATGAAATTCTACCCCATTTCAAAAAAAAATCACTAAAAAAGACCACCGTTTGGCCAAGATATGGCCTCTGGGAGATAGGGTGCAAAACTGAAAAAGCCCAATGGAGAGGGGTTAAGCAGGGCAAAAAAGGATCTCTGCCAAATTTAGAAAAAAATACCCCTAAATGTGGAGGTCCACCAATTTTAGTAGTCTGAGAAAAAAATAGCTCCAATGCAGGTACAGTTTAATTTATTTGCAAAAAAAAACCATTTATTGCAAAAAATGGCAATTTTTATTTTAAAGTGAAAAAAATACCTAAAAAAACTATTTAAAAAATGCCTTTTAAAAAAATTATTAAAAAATTTAGGGGTAGCGGGGGGGTGGGTGGAACCCACCCCATGCCACCCTTGGGTGAGGGGCCCAAGGGGAGCTGTCACCTAGCATTGGCAAGAGGTGGTAACCCCCACGGGTACCCTCTCCACGAGGGGGTGGGGCCCGAGGTTCTGCCACCCTGTTGTGGCAGGGAGTAGCTACTCTCGAGTACATGCCCAGAAAAAACTTTAATATAAAATTTAATTAAAGCCAAAAAAACCTATGTGCAAGTAAAAAAAATTAAAGAATGCGGAATTTGTTTTTAAAATCTACCTCGATTCACGTGCAATTTGCCTCATAAGCTCCTAACACCAATATAGGTCGCATTATATATCAAAATTTGTCAAATCAACCTCCTGAACACAACCATGAGGTTCTTTTGGGCTCAAAATGCTCTGAAATTGCAACTACCCTCTAGATTTGGAAAAAAAAATTCTTCAAACCCTTGTAGATCTAACATCTGGAGTCCAAATCAAGCCAAACAAATTGCAAAAATGACTTTGTCGACAACTTTGAATTCAATGGAACACTCTGATTTGCTCCAAGATGCACCAAATGATAGATCAAGGTATGAAATATCTCATGAAGAGGAGTGAGGATTACAGTTTTGGAGCTTTGCTACCATGTTGAAGTTGGGAAAAATTAACTCCACAACTCCCAAGGATCACCTGCAATCAAACACCTATCATAGAATAAGAGAATAGCAAAGCTATAGAGGCCAAGAGTTATTGATTCAAAAAAGAATGAGTCATATTAATGTGAATCTTCTAATGATAATACAAAAGAGAATCCTTATAAAAGGATAATTAACCTAGAAACCCTAGGTGAAGATAAAACAATATCATGACATGTGTCCTCATCCATCCATTTTGTGGATATGTAGGGTTTTTCTTACCTTGCATACCAAATTTATGATCTCTAGCCCTTTGTAAAATTCTCATAACTAATCACGCAACCAAACAACATGTTATATATGCCAATCTATTTTTTAGATAAAAGGTTGGCCATTTCTACATTTTCATGTGACAACAAGTTTCAACTCCTACAATTCTAGTCACCTACAAAGTAGCACATTTTTTAAATCACGTGGAAGTCATAAATTTGTATTGATGTTTGTAACTGAATGTCTCCTTGGCAATTTGTAGATCTTTAGAGAAACTTAAATATGTGATAAATTTTGACATACATTCTAGCCTAAGGTTTCCTCTTGCCACACTTTCTGGTATGATTGTTATAGAGAAATGACAAATATCATAGCATTAGAAGTCATTGTTATTTTTTTAATGGTGGATTTATATAGCTTAGAGAGGGATTATTAAGTATGTTTGGTTGTTTGATATTGTATATCTAGTGTATGTATACACATAGCTTATGTTTTATTATGATTTTAATGTGTTGTATCTCTTGATAAATTGTGACTTTGTAACTTGGAAATAGATAAGGCACTGGTCCTAGAAGTGTATGATCAACCATACACTCAAATTATAAAAAAAAATCTCCATTATTTTAGGAACTTAGTTTAGTAGTTTGTATGCACCTCATGATTCAATGATTCATTTGAGGAAGCATCTATAGGAAGCCATAAAAATTCTTATCTTTATAAATCATGTTCTACATATCCAAATCTTGCATTTGTGCAATGATATTTTTATCATCTTGATAGAGGTCTTTTGTGCAATAGGTTAGTCTTTGGACTAGTGATAGATTTTGGGGCCAAATGTACATTGGATACTAATAGAAAAAAAAAAGTGTGTTTATCTTCATTTGTGATCAATCTTGTTAAGGATACCTCTAGGAGCACTCTCCTAGGTCTAGTTGAGCCTAAAGTGAATGAGTGAATATCCACTCTCAACAATTGACCTTTAATCACTCCCATTCTATTCATAAGCTTACCAATTCCCCTTTATGATGATATTTTCCCAGCCCTAAATCAAACTAATTCCTCTAAGAATATGGGTAGTAATTTTAGAACCCAACAAGATTTGTGTAAATTAGATAAGGTTCGCACAAAAATTTAGATCCACACTAGTAGAGATCAAGTCCACAAACACAAAGGTGAATCAAAGTGATAGACATATAATCCTTACAATTTGAGATCTTTCTCAAAAGCCTTCAAATTTTAAAACAAAGGTGAAATAGTTGTTAAAATCTAACACATCATTTTCCTATTATCAATTGTAAAACTAAGTATAATTTCTAACTCATTTAAATTATATAATTAATTTTAGTTATTTTAATTATCAATTTCTACCCTTTTATCTAAATCAATTTGTATCAATTAAATACATTTATTTAAATTTCAATTATCAATTCAATATGATAATTGCTTGAAAACTTTTTTAATCTAAATTAAATCTATTTATTTAATTTATCTAAAAATATGATAATTTTTTATAAGGTAATGAACCCAAATGAATATTACTTGTTTCATCCCAAAATGTCATTTGGAATGTTGTGTTTGTAGATGAGTAGATACATATTCACTTACCACTTGTCCATATTTCTATAATTAGTGTTATACTTTGATGCAGGAGCATCCAAGGTGTAAGAGCAATCTTGCATCACCCAAAAAAAAATGTTTTTTCTTTTCAATAAGGGCTAAATTTGGTAGGGTTACTATTTTTGTAAGTTTGCATTTATGCACAGTTGGACACAAAATGGTAAATTGAAGCCAGAAATCACTTCAAAACCATTTGTCATTTGAGAGATATTAAAATTTTAATTTTCGAAAATTCTAGTAAAATCTTCAGGGTCAATTTTGAGATACTTAGAGGCTCCGGATGGGCCTGAAAATTGGTGGAAAACGAAAGTGCATGGCCTTTTTGGCACTAATTTCTAACACAAAATTTCCCCAGCCCTTTCCGAAAAGGTATTATAATAGAAAATCCGACGATCAGATCAAAAGTTGTGACCCTACAAAGTTGTAATACCAAAATTAATAAAATTTCAAAATATCTTCTTGAGGAAGTTACACTTTCCAGAAGATTCTAGGGTGGCTACACCTTCCAAATAAAGGATGTAAATGGGGACTACAAAGGGGAGGGAGAGTAGAGTAGATGATGGCTCGGATTTGCAGACTTGCAGATTTATGTAATCATAAAGCCCATGTGATGGCAAATATAATGTTGTAATTTCAATTTCATTTAAGTGATAATAGAAAATATTTGCTTTCCTTCTTACATTTTGTTTGTCATTATCTGTTGTTTTTGTGAGTTTAGATTGTAAGGGGAGTATCCTTCATCATACTTTCATTCTAGAAAAAATTGCTTAAATACTGATTTCATTTCCAAGACAGATCAATGGGGAAGATGACATGCAAGGGAATGTTTCTTGTGCACAGCTAACCATCTAGTGATCACACTAAATGAGTTTATGAAGATATTTTTTGGGGATTAGGAATACACCAATAAAGAATAAAGCTGAAAACGGTTCAAAATGAAAACAACAGTTACCAGATTATGGATAGCAACAGGGGAATACTGTAGTTTATAGCCTGACTGTTACAAATGAATACTGCAGTTTATAACTGAACACCTACAAACAGTAACTACAACTACAAGTCAAAAGAACAGACAAAATTACAGTCAATGTCAGTTAAGAAAATCAAACTAACTTGTAAACAAGTCAGCAGTATAAAATCAAAAATATTCCAGAACTGATAATTAGGTTGAGACAGTGATACAGAAATAAAAAAATCACTATGAAACAGAGACGTGATTGGGAATAAGGAGAAGTTAATCTACCACATAACACATATTTTCCTTAGAAGATACTTCCATTGCCATCATGAATTGTTGACCCCATAAAACAGCCACTCATCTCGGCTGAATTTGATTATCTTTCTCACTCGGCTGAATTTGATTATCATTCTCACTGAGTGGTTTCATCAGGATTATAATGGCTGTGTTGAAAATGGTCAATAATTATAGCTTTGAGTTTACAAAGAATATTTGGTGTCAAAAAGAAATCATTAATAATCTTTCATAACATCATCTACATTAGGAGAAGACTTCAAATTGAATTTTGGTTAATTTGCATTGGGAACAAGTAATCTTAGGTGAATGTTATAGATTCTGTTATATTTTTAAAATGGGTTAATATATTGTAAATAGAGATAAAGGAATAAAAGAAAGATTTTAATAGTGTTATAAAATTCAGTGGTTTATGAGATTAATAGTTTGTATTAAAAATTGTTTTTTGTTAATAGATTTGTTTATTAGATATGGGGTTGTTTGATTAACTTTATAAAAAATTAAATTATTTTTTTATGTTCTATTTTTTATTATAGATCTTGATCAAAAAGCTTGTTGATTTGTCTAATCTCACTTTTTTAAATAAAATAGTTAAGTTATCCATTTTCAAGTTGTTTTTATACTTGATATCTTGTGAAATATCTTATGAATTTTGAAATTTACTCAACAAAAACTAGACTACTCATGATTAACCTTGGCACCCTATTTATATGAAATTCTACAAAGATCATGTCAGAAGAAAGTCTACAATGATCACTATGAGAGATTAGTGTTGTAATATCAAAGCTTCTCAAGATAAATTTTTGCAATGATTTTATAAACTATTGACAAGAGAATTGTGTTTTTTAGTTGAAATGGTTTCAAATTTAATCTCTTGTAAATGGATTATTTATAATTATTTTGCGAAATCTATGTTATAAGATATTTGGTAGTCAAGATTGAACCTTGAACATTTTCTAATTGTTTTTTAATTAAAAGAACTAAAAATGAAATTGTGATACTTGATCCAATTACCAATTACTAATAAATAAATTTAATATGAATAATTTTATAAGATATTTATTCTGTGGTATGTTGTAGATGGATGAATAGAGGCTATAAGTTGTGTCATATGAACCAATAGGTACTTAAGGGAATATAGATCATTGAGTGAAGATTGCAAACCACAATATTATAAACTAGAAGAAATGGTTAGCTAATTCAGAAGCAGTACAAAAATGTTTAAATACTGATTTTATTTCCAACATAGATAAATGGGCGTGAGGAATTAAACAAGAAAGATAAGATGCAAGGTAATACTTCTTGTGCAGAACCAACCATCTAGTGATCACACTAAATGAGTTTAGGAAGATTTTATTTTGGATTAAGAATACACCAATAAAGAATAAAGCTGAAAACGGTTCAAAATGAAAGCAACAGTTAACAGAATATGGATAGCAACAGAGGAATACTGTAGTTTATAGCATGGCTGTTACAAATGAATACTCCAGTTTATAACTGAACACCTACAAACAGTAACTACAAGTACAAGTCAAAAGAACAGACAAAATTACAGTCAATTGATATCAGTTAAGAATATCAACTAACTTGTAAACAAGTCAGCAGTATAAAATCAAAAACATTCCTAAACTGATAATTAGGTTGAGACAGTGATACAGATATAAACAAAACACTATGAAACGGAGACGAGATTGGGAATAAGGAGAAGTTTATCTATAGTACCACATAACACATATTTTCCTTAGAAGATACTTCAATTGCCATCATGAATTGTTGACCCCATAATACCGCCACTCATCTCAGCTGAGTTTTGATTATCATTCTTACTAAGTTGTTTCATCAGGATTATAATGGTTGTGTTGAGAATGGTCAATAATTATAGCTTTGAGTTTACTAAGAACATTTGGGGCCAAAAACAATCATTAATGATCTTGGAGAAGACTTCAATTAATTTGTATTGAGAACATCTAATCTTAGGTGACGTTCTATTATATTTTTGAAATAGATTAATATATTTTAAATAGAGATAAATGAATAAAAGAAAGATTTTAATAGTGTTATAAAATTAAGTGGTTTATGAGATTAATAGTTTGTATTAAAAATTGTTTTTGTTAATAGATTTGTTTATTACATATGGGGTTGTTTGATTAACTTTATAAAAGGAGGGGTGGGCAAGCGGCAACAACTATCTCCTCCCTCCCACAATAAGAAAGAGGGAGGCCTTCCTGAATTATTGTGGGTGGGGGTAGGTGTCAATGATGGTTTTAAACTATTTTTTTTATGTTGGATTTTTTATTATAGATCTTGATCAAAAAGCTTGTTGATTTGTCTAATCTCACTTTCTTACATAAAATAGTTAAGTTATCTATTTTCAAAAAAAAATTATACTTGATATCTTGTGAAAGATCCTATGAATTTTGAAATTTATTCAACAAAAACTAGACTACTCATGATTAACCTCGGCACCCCATTTATATGAAATTCTACAAAGATCATGAGAAAAAAGTCTACAATGATCACTATGAGAGACTAGTGTTGTAATATCAAAGCTTCCCAAGATAAATTTTTGCAATGATTTTATAAACTATTGACAAGAGAATTGTGTTTTTTAGTTGAAATGGATTCAAATTAAATTTCTTGTAAATGGATTATTTATAATTATTTTGTGAAATCTATGTTATAAGGTATTTGGTAGTCAAGATTGAACCTTGAACATTTTCTAACTGTTTTTTAATTAAAAGAACTAAAACTGAAATTGTGATACTTGATCCAATTACTAATTACTAATAAATAAATTTAATATAAATAATTTTATAAGATATTTATTCTGTGGTATGTTGTAGATGGATGAATAGAGGCTATAAGTTGTGTTATATGAACCAATAGGTACTTAAGGGATATTTGATATATACTTTCCATATAGATCATTGAGTGAAGATTGCAAACCACTACAAATTTCATAAGGTAGAAGAAATGGTTAGCTAATTCAGAAGCAGTATAAAAATGTTTAAATACTGATTTCATTTCCAACACAGATAAATGGGTGTGAAAAATTAAACGAGAAATATAAGATGCAAGGTAATACTTCTTGTGCAGAACTAACCATGTAGTGATCACACTAAATGAGTTTATGAAGATTTTATTTTGGATTAAGAATACACCATTAAAGAATAAAGCTGAAAACGGTTTCAAAATGAAAACAACAGTTATCAGAATATGGAGTTATCAGAATATGGATAGCAACAGAGGAATACTGTAGTTTATAGCTTGGTTGTTACAAATGAATTCTGCAGTTTATAACTGAACACCTACAAACAGTGACTACAAGTACAAGTCAAAAGAACAGACAAAATTACAGTCAATGTCAGTTAAGAAAATCAAACTAACTTGTAAACAAGTCAGCAGTATAAAATCGAAAATATTCCTAAACTGACAATTAGACTGAGACAGTGATAAAGATATAAACAAAACATTATGAAACAGAGACGTGATTGGGAATAGAGAGAAGTTTATCTACAACATAACACATATTTTTCTTAGAAGATATTTCCATTGTCGTCATGAATTGTTGACCCCATAAAACCGCCACTCATCTCGGCTGAGTTTATCATTCTTACTGAGTAGTTTCAACAGGATTATAATGGTTGTGTTGAGGATGGTCAATAATTATAGCCTTGATTTTACTAAACATCTGGGGTCAAAAAAAAATCATTAATAATCTTGGATTACATCATCTGCATTAGGAGAAGACTTCAAATTGAATTTGGTTAACTTGTATTGGAACAAATAATTCTAGACGAATGTTATATAGATTCTTTTATGATTTTTGAAAATAGGTTAATCTGTGATATTGCTATCAGGATTCAACCGTGTAGATTTACGAGTCAAATTCATTGACCCATGTTTCATGAGTAGTGGTTCACAAGAATCTATCTCTCATGATAGTGAATGGTCCACTTAGTACTCATTGCATCTAGGTCATGTTCATAGAGGTGAAATATTGTAGATAGAGATAAATGAATAAAAAGAAATATTTTAATAGTGTTTATGAGATTAAGTGGTTTATGAGACCAAGAGTTTGTATTGAAAGTGGTTTTAATAATATGTTTGTTTATTAGATATAGGAGTTGTCCAATTAGTTTTATGAAATTTCTTCACTCGTTTTGATGTCGGATCTTTTATTATGGATCTTGATCAAAAAGTTTGTGGTTTTGCTTAATCTCATCTCCTCAAATAAAGGGGTCAAGTTGCCCACTCTTAAATTGTCTTCATACTTGATACCTTGTGAAAGACCCTATGAATTTTGAAATTTATTCTACCCAAGCTAGACTACTCGTGATTAACCTTGGCACCCCATTTATATGAAATTCTACAGAGTTCATCAAAAGGAAGTATATGAGAGATTAATGTTGTCATATCAAAGCTTCCCAAGATAAAGTTTTACAACAAATTTTTAGACTATTGGAAAGAGAATTGTGTATTTTAGTTGAAATGGTTTCAAATTTAATCTCTTGTAAATGGGTTAATCACCATTTAAAATTAGTTGTCTTATTCTAAGTTTTAAGATATTTGGTGGTCAAGGTTAAGCCTTGAACATTCTCTAATTATTTTTAACTAGAGGAACTAAAGAATTAAATTGTGATGCTTGATTCAATTACTAAAATTACTATTAAAATTTAATGTGAATATTTTTGAAGGATATTTATTCTATTTTTTGTGTTATAGATGGATGAGTGGAGGCTATAAGTTGTAGTGTCATGAACCAATTTAATTAAAGGATATTTTATTTATATTTTTAATATAGACCATTGAGTGAAGGTTGCAAGCCACAAAATTATAAACTATTGATTCCAAATTATTCTTACATAATCATAATGGTAGAAAAATCATTAGTTAATTCATAACCATTATAACATTAGGCATATTGCAAAGTAACAATGTATAGGATGATAAAAAATTCCTCTACACATAACATATAATATGTCCCATCTTCCTTGTTCCTCTATTCTATAATTCATTTTTTCTCTCTCACACGCTTGTTGTAACAGCCATCACTTTCATGAATGTCATATGGAATCTTGTGATCCTAATCTAGTAAGAATGATTATCACTCACAATATGAGGGAAATGCCAACAAAAATTTGGTTCATATAATGGGAAAATGTAACCTTATCCAAATGTATCATTCTCCACTTTTTATGAGAATAAACTTAGATAGAGAAACACACCTCCATAGTTAGCTCTCACTATTTTTGAATAGAAAATAAATGGTTGCACACACATTACAATGCGACAAAACATCTTGGGACTTTATTTTTCTCACATTTCCAACCTAGGAGTAACATTGGGGTTTCTAGATTTCAATCATCTTAAATTTCACATTGGGATTTCTAGAGTTTAATCATCTTCAAATTCAAACATGCTTATTCTAAAGTAAATTTCACAATCAACTTGCATTCAATATATATTTACCTTTAGCAATAATATTAAATTATAGTTGCATTCTTAGTGATTACACATGCTTCACAAGTTGCAGCTATATTTTAGCTCATGAATTTAGAAAATAATGACAAATGCATAAGACTAATTTTATGACAGTTAACAAATCATATTGTTCATCAAGGATATGGTCATTGAAGTAAATACTAGTACAATAGTAATATCTAACCCACTAAGAAACAATTTAACTATTTCAAAATATTTTTACTTTTAATAATGGAAGTACCTTCAATAGTAACAAGAACATAAGTGATAGGGGAGAGGGGCTAGTAGTTGTGCGGGCTAACTTTGTCAACATGTAGCGATTGACTATAATATCATAGAACCTTTTCTTTTTTTAAATGTGAACTAGCCTCTTATCTATCTATAACTAAGGTTTGGAGGTGTGACTCATCATGCAACTCGCCACATCAATACATCTATTGAGAAGTGTCTAAAATTTTACTTTTTAAAGATTCGACCAAAACTTAATCATGGGACCCCTAATAGCTGAACAAAAAAATATCATTTGTTGCTTGTAAAATATCATATTTTTATTTAAAATAAAATTAACATGCAATTAAATGGACCAAATATTTATTAGTAACCATAAATCTTTGATATCTCTAGCTTTTATATTCAACACATATGGACCAATAGTTGAATACAAAAAAACTATTCAAATGTTGTTATAAAAACAACACATAATTATTTAAAATACAACTTATGTCAAACAAAAATGGACCAATAGTTGAACACTAAAACTTTTTGAAAATCATTCACATTTAATGGAAAAATACATGGTATTTATTGTGCTCACCTTTTATATTTGTGATAGGAAAAACTATTAATATAAAATACAGTACTCCAATGCTTGTACATTGCTACCCCAATAGTTGTATACATAAGAACAATATTTTTTCACTATGATAACAATACTTGTTTAAATAAGTGTCTTCTTTTATTAAATGAACATTTTGTTTTTTAAATGTCACACTTATAGTAGATAGTTATGATATTTTATTTGAGACAAAAATGTATTTATGTGTTTTTTATATAACATTCAAAGGTTCTCATGTGTTCAAGTATGGGTCCACTTTTGCTCAACATTTGGTTATTTTTTAATTTACATTTGGACTATTTATTTACAATATATAGTATAAATATGTGGTAAGACTGGGTATTATAATCACAATTGACTACACAACTATTGGACCCTGTAGGACTATTGGCCTATGTCCACAACTATTGGCCCCTCTCCCCTAAAAGGATGTTTAAAACCCTTGGAAATTTTTTGAATTTTCTTTCGAACAGGATAAATCAAGGAAATACCATGATTTATAAGTACTTTCCACAAGTCAAAGTTGTCAATGACATGCAATTTTGACTTAAAACTAAAAGATAAGATTTGTTAGTAGACATCATTGATGCCAAGGGAAAAAAATTCCTCATGAAATAAATAGATATCTTAGGGCATCTTTGAAAATGGTTTTCTCGGAATTAGTCAAAAAAAATCACATTAAATATTGGTAAATTGGTTATATGTTGCTTTAGATGAGTCTTGGCACATATCACAATATGTTCATAATTCCATTAAAGCTACTCTAAATCAATTGCCACTCAAGTTCTAGGAATGCAATGAGTGACCAAGCTATGATGGTTAGGATTACTTGAACATGTGTGGTGACTAAAATTTTAGAATAAAATTGGTATTTAGTGGCAAGAGAATAAGTTTTAGAATTTCTTTTTGTCTTAACCATTTCTAAAGCATATTGTTAAAATATCACATGAAAATAAGTTTCCAAGAAATATGAACATCTTAACCTATTAGATCCATGTCTAGTTATAATTCTAGAGTCATGATAGTATAGCCATCATACTTTATCAAAAAAAAAAAATGTTGTTCCAGTGGAATTTTATCCTAGATATTTGAAAATGTATCATTACAAGAGAGAACCTCATATAAATTATATGTTCCATTCTCCAGAGGGAAAGGAAGGAGTCATTACAAAGTGGCCAATGATTAGTTGGGTTTGTATACTAGAAAATGTGATTCCTTTTATAAGATCATACTTGATTATGTGAGTTAAAATATAACTAAATGTTAGATTTTGGAAATAAATGAGAAACTATCCAAGACCTAGTGTAAGAATAGATAAATATAACTATTTAATTAATGCTTCTAGAATTAAAATAGCAAAGCAAAGCTGGTTTTTAGTAATACAAGAGACATACAAAATAGCTTTAAGTAGTATCATTCTCCATCTTCAAATATGAGAGGAGAGTAGTGCATATATAGACATGAGGAACAAATACATCCAAAAGGAGAAGTAATTCCAACTACAAGAAATAGGTGATAGTTACACCTACTTAGAAGGTCTCAAATATATTGTTAAACCTACTTAAAAGAAGACAAATAAATGGTTTAGAGGTGGAAAGTACATCCAAAAGAGTAATTAACTCTAACTACCAAGGAAAGGTAGGAATTACACACATTTCACTTATGGAAGATACCATCCACAAAAATAATTACCATTTTTTATAACTTAAAAAAGCTTAAATAAATGTGTAGAATAAATAAATGAACTTAAATATGAAGAAAAATAAAAACCTACACTAACACCCCCCTTACGAGAAACTTAGATAAATGAATCCTAATGAGGTACCCATATACATATAAATCCTCTCAAATAGAAGAAGATTCCCTAAAGTAGAGAGAGAATAGACCCCCAAATAGAGAGAGAAATGACCCCTAAGAGAGAGAAAAAAGGAGCAATAAATAAAAAATTTCTATGAAGGGCTTCATGAAGATGTCAACTACCTACTTAATAGTTGGGAAATCTAGTGGAGAAAAATACCTATCCATGAATCAGTTCCCAAGTTTAGTGCATTTGCACCTCAATATTTTTGGGCCATTGATGAGGACCATATTTTGAGAGATCGTGATAGTACTCTAATTGTAATAAAATATGAAAGGGCCTATGAAACTAAATACCAACCATAATGAGAATATGTTAAAGCCATAGGGCCTTGGTGCTCAAATTCATGGCCCCTAATACTTGGCCTCCATGGTTCAAAAAAATAAATAACATTATATTTCTTGTTTTTCCATCATATAGGACTAAAATGAAGTGAGATGCTTTAACTAGAACTGGACTTGAAATTTTAGGAATTGCTTAGCCAATTAGAATCAAGGCGCATAAGTAAATTTGTATTAATGCTTATTGCATAGTGAATACTATAACTAGGAAATCCTTGGTATAGTGGAGGATCTCCTTGGATGTCTTTCATTCTAGTTGATGGGATTGTTACATAAATAAAGAGACTAATCCAATGATGTATAAAATTACAAGCCTAGTATGAGCCAAATAATTGAGGCTAATAAGAAATTGGTGATACAGATTAGTATCAATCAATGATGAAGAACACTGTGCATTATGTTTTTCTCTAGAAAGAAAGGGAAATAGAGTAGGTTTGTATTCAACCATATGTAACCATGAGATAAATTCAAGTGCATGCTTGTATTGTGTAATACTAATTCTATGTGTAAACTAATAGATCTCAAGCTAAAGAAAGTAGTGCAATAAACCCAAGTCATACATTAAAAACCTATCATGTAGGGTAATTTTCACTATTGTAATTGAGGATAAAGAGCTCCCTATAATCAATGTCAACAACATATAAAACTACTAGTAAGATAAAATCATCCTGCTTCAAGATCTAAATATTTGGATAAGAATCGCATCAAGTAAATCCAATGAAGAGAAGGAAATAATCCATCTTGGTAATACCAATCTTGAAGGATATGTTTGAGGTCATATATAGATTTCTTAATTCCACAAACCAAGGAAGAGTCAAGTTTAAAATATCGGTTTTTGCTTCATGTATATCTCATAAATATCTCTATGGAGAAAGGTACTCTTCATATCTATCTAATAAACTTCCTAGTTATGAATTGTGATAGTAGCAAGTACATGATTTTAATAGAGCATCTTTTCAATAGATGCAAAGGTCTCAATGTAGTTAATACCAAAAACCTATAAAAATACCTTAGTAACCAAGCGAGCTTTAAACTTAACAACTAACCTTTCTCCTATAAATTTAGTTTGATATATCCACTTACATAAAATGAGTTTTTTCCCTTAGGAATGGGACTAAACCCCAAGTGGAGTTCCTTTTAGAGGAATTTTATTCCTCTTACATAGATGCATCCCACTTAATAATACCAAATATCTCCCAAAATATTATGGATTAGAACCAAAGGTGGCGAAAATATGAGTTGGTTCCTAGAACTATGACTAATTCTACTAGTCTCTAAAGGATCCATAAAAAAATCACCTAAAAACTATAAAGTATATCTATCCCATAGTGGAATAGAGGTAGTAGAGTTAGGAAGATATTTTTCATTCTTAAAATAATGACCAAGAGATGAGGGTGGATGATCTTCACCATCACTCTAGTCATCCAAACTAAAAGAAGAAGAATTATGATCAGTAGAAATGAGCTCAAGTGGATCCACCTCAATAGAGGAACTATAATTTGTCCCAAGTGTGCTCCAAGTGATTGAAAAGGGAAAAATTTCAAGATTTGGACTCAGATATCCCTCCTCAAATCAAATAGACCTCTCAAAGAATACCTCATGAGTATTGGATGAAGGAGTTGATATCACTTTACACAATCTAGATAACCCACAGAGATAGAAGGAATTCTCTAAGAATCTATAGCCTTTTGTTTTCTACCAAAATTTGGGCCCATGCTAGACATCTAAAGATCTCAAAATGTTTCAGAATGAGTTTTTTGTTGCTCCAAGATTCAAAAGGAGTAACTCCTTTAAACAAATTACGAGGAACTCGATTTCATATATAGTTTATATAATTTATGACCTTTACTTGAAATTATGGTGTAAGGGATCTACAGTGGATCATTCAATTCACCATTTATTTCAAGGGTTTGTTCTTACATTTTGGTACTCATTCTACTATAGAATATATCTAGAATTATATACTCTAAGGCAATCCCCTCTAAATTATAGAACTAATAAAACTAATGGTTGAAATAATCTCCACCATTATCTACATACAAAACGTTGATGAATTTCCCACGTTATTTTTATACAATTACTTTAAAGTCCTAAAAGAACTCAAAGAACTCTAGCTTTTATAAAAGAAAGTATACCAAAGTAAGATAAGAGAATTTTATTGGAAAAATGAACTACACGAAACCCTATAACCATGTACTATTAATTGAGTTATTATAAATAGTCGCAGTTCAAATGATCAAACTACTCACACCAAAACTTATGAACTTCATTGAAATGAGTAAGTAGTGTAGTGGAAGGGGAGTAAAAAATAAAGTGTGAAAAGGAATCTAATGGATATTGATGGTTTACCCTCCAAGTTATGTTATAAAGCCACTATGTAACTCATTGATAACCACAAAATATGGATAAAAATCAACCTACTTTCTTGAGTCTATGTATGATCTAGAGTAGATTGGTGAGATATTAGTCGACAAAGAAGGCACACAAAAAACACCCTAAAATATTTCATCACTTTGATCAATAGTATCCCTCCCATGAACCTCAACTAGAGTATCATCACCCATAAAAGTATGCAACATGGAACTTAGCTCGAAGGATGTGAACTCATCTTATCTAAATGCATATGGTGTGAAGCACCTAAACCAATAATCCATGTGGAAGGTGTAGATGCAATAGCAACAAGGACCTTTCCCTCTTGTTTCCCCTTATTGGTGTTCTTCTTAAAATAATCCTCTTGCGATGAACTCTATCTAACTAGATCAAATACCCCAATGGTATTATTTTCAAGAATATGAATGAAGTGATCAATCTATTTCATGCACTTATGTTCATCATGTATAAGTCTCTTCCATTAAGAACATTTCTCTTTCTTATGATTTTTGTCTTTAGAAGATGATGAATGTGTTTTAGGAGTGTTGGAAGATTTTTGGTTCTTATCCTTGGGGTCATCTTTATTTTCCTCATTCTTCTAGTTATTCTCCTTACCATCGAAAAATATTTTATTATTTTGTGTTTTGTGAGTCATCGAGGCATGCAACTTACAAGACTTAAGGGCTTCCATCTAAATGATCTTGTCTTGTTCTATTATGAGATACATAATGAACTCATTAAATTTAGGCATATGGAATGGATCAATAAGAGCATCTTTTGTAGCATGAAATTTAGATATGAAAATAGAATAATCATGTCCCAATTTAGATAGCATGGAAATAATCATGTATGTGTGTCATTTTTCTATATCTCATGTTGCTTCAACTATGTTCTAAAGTTATGAAAGAAAAAACCCTAAATTGTGTCAAAATAATATGGATTAAGACTTATGAATTCATTCGTGCATGAGCTCGTGGTGCATTGGATGAGTGGTGGTGTTGGTGTTGTGGCCACCAAGGTTCAAGTCTCTGGACTTGACCCGTAGCAGTGTTGCTACCCTTGATGACTGGTTGTGTGGTTTTCTTGCCTTGTACCAGGCACTAGTGTCTAGGGCCCACTCCCTCGCTGGGTCGGTGTGCTCATGGGCCTTGTGCCCCTACTGGGATACTGTGCTCGCGTGAGTGGTGGTTTTTGTGCATCCATGCTAGGATGGGGTCCCCATTTGTGGCCTCAATGGTTCATAGCTCCAGTCAAAAGCATTTACCAATTAAAAAAAAAGACTTATGAATTCATTCTCGAAGAGATGGCCTTCAACTACATCTTATTTTCTAAACAAATTAGACAAAGTATTCCAAATTTCATTAAGTGTGCTTGATGAATTAACATGAAATATTAAATCCAAATACATGACAAGACACTAACATCCAAAAAACTTATTACATTTTATCTCTCATTTAAATTTTTTTATCGCATCATTACGTTTAGACATTGTCTCCATTATAATTTAAGGTAACCTTTTTTAGAAAAATCAATATTTTAGACTTACATTCAAAGTAGTTACAAGGTGTAAGAATTGGAATTAGAATTGAAGTTATAGGGTCCATAATGTAGAAAGGAAAAGGATAAGCATCGATATAAAAAACAAACAAGAACCCCCTTCATACTATATATGAAATAAGCCCCCAAAGATTATAATTTTGGAATTTAATTTTAGTGTGTATTATAAAACAAAAACTAGATTAATAGAGCTTTTACAAGTCTTGAAGTGGCAAAAATATTGAAAGTCATAAATGTTTAAAAATAGGAACAAAAAACTACACTGGTATGTAGAGCTTGGAAAAATACCCCTTTTTTAAATCGTGCTAAAAGGAAGCTCTTTTGTGAAATTTATGAGAGTTTTAAGTTCCAAAAAGTATGAATGAACCAAAAATTATTGATAAAAATTAAATTATAAAAATAGTGGAATCCAATCTAAAAAACAATGGCTCCATTATGACTAGCATGAAATTTTACCCCATTTCAAAAATAAAATGCTCAAAAATAGTATTTCATCTAAGCAAGTTATGACCTTACCAAGTTGGGGTACACAATAGAAAGACTCCAATAGAGTAAGGTGCCTTCTCCAATCCAAATGATGTCATCAACACTACATAGATTTAGGCATTCATTGGAGTAGGTGTTACCTAGGGGAGGTTAGAGTTGATGGAGGTGCTAAATAAGGGATTTGGGGATGGAGAAGGCATAGTCTAGGGGAGGTTCCACTGAGGATGCTAGAACTATCCCAACAAACACCTCTATATATAGGTACAAAATTTTGATGGTGTGATTGTATATATTTCCTTATAATAGTTTCAAGCCAAAAAACACTCAAAACCTTGAAGACCATAAAACCTCTAATTTTAATAAATTTTATATGGATGTATAGTTTATTATGACTTCTAGATATAATAGAGGGTCCATCTGGTGCCAAATGCCTAAAAAACAAGCTACTAACAAATTCCAAGCATTCCAACACACACACAACCCTAGATGTTAATTAGCTTCTCATAGTCTAATTTGTGAAAAATAAAATCCCAATCTAACTTTATCAATAATTTAAGACATAATGGAACAACTAGAAATATTATTTGATGTTCCCATATATAGCCTACACCGAGAATTACAAAATACTCTCAAAATCTAAAAATTGGTTTGACCTTTCCTAAAACCATTGGCTCTAATACCATGTTAGATTCTACAAATAAACAAGAAATTATCCATGACCTAATAAAAGAATAGAAAAAATAAAACTAAATTGAATAGATGATGCTAAAATCAAATAGTAAAAATAGAGCTAATTTCTAGCAATACAAGAAACACATAAAATAGCATAAAGAAAAATATCACTCACCATAATCATATATGAGAGGAGAGTTATGTGTATAAAGATATGAGAGAGGTAAATACATCCCATAAGAGAAGTAACTCCAACTACTCAAAATAGATAGAAATTCCATTTACATGGAAAATAGCATACAAATGGCTACATCTACTTAGAAGAAGACAAACAAATAGTTAATATGGATAAAAATACATAAAAAAGAGATGGTAAATATATTGGAAAGAGAGAGTAACTCGAACTACCAAGAATATGCAGAAATTACACACATCAATTATGAAAGATATTGTCTACTTTAATAATTACCATTTCTAATAACCTAAACAATCTTAAATAAATGTGTACAATAAATAAATAACCCTAAATATAAAGAAAAATAAAAACCTACATTGAACCAAAAAAACTTCTATTACAAGGATATGCAAAAAGGAACAAAGTATACATCCTAACATATCAAATGAAAATTTCTAAAATATTAATGAATAATCATTAATTATCAAATAAATAGATATATGGAAATTACATTTATTTGGAAATTTTTCAATAAATAGTCACACTTACTTAGAAGAAGACAAACAAATAATTAAGAGAGATGGAAAAGACATCAAAGAGAGGTGGCAAATGTATTGAAAAGAGTAACTCCAAATATCAAAAGTAGTCAATGAGCTCTTGATCTATTGGTAAATTTGAATGGTTCTTAATGAGCCCACCAGGGTGTAAGGAAGCTAAGGTAGCAGAACAAATTCCTACACTAATCTTGAGAGGAGAAAAATGCAAAACTTTACAGATCTTTAACAGTTACAAAAACTTAAACAGGAATAAACACAAATATCATGCATACCACAACACAATGATTTACGTGGGGAAAACCATTTTGGGAGAAAAACCCCACACTCCAAAAGTCGCTTAATATATTATTCAGAAATCAAAAGATTATAATATACTTGCAAAGCAAGCTTCTCACAGGAGTATCACCACCAGAGATCAAGAGACAACACAACCGTTGTCAAACTCTCAGAATACACCCTTGCCTACATACATCCCAATCACTTATAACAAGCTTTTGGAACCTTCTAGAATTAGGGTTTTACAAGTTCATTTTTCATTTGACATTTTAACAAAAAAACCTTGACGTGTCAGCGAGAAAAAACCTTGACGTGTCAATAGGAAAAAACCTTGATGTGTTAGTGGGAAAACCTTGACGTGTTAGCAAAAAAAAAAATTGGGGTGATGTCCTGAACCCCACATCTTGCCATGAGTGTACAGTATTTGCATGATCAGCCGCCACCGATCAACAATAAACCATATATAATTTCAAGGTTGACACATTTTCCCAAAATAGGGATCAATTCTTGTTGAGTGCAAGGCACCGACATCATAAGGGATGAGGCCAGGATCGCACCCCGGGCGAATTTGGCAGAATGGATACCCCACAGTTGTTGGCTCTTAGCTAAAGAGGTTTCAACCCAAAAAGGCTTGTGCTCTTATATCAAGTAGCTAAAATTTGTTTGTGAATAATATAAAATCCTCCATAAAAAATGTAAATACCAAAATAAATAAAAATTACATTTACTTGGAAAATATAGGCAAATGAATACACCTACTTAGAAGAAGACAAACAAATTATTGAGAAAGATCACAAATACATCAAAGAGAGGTGATAAATATATTGAAACGAGGGAGTAACTCCAACTACCAAAAATATATAAAAATTACACACATATCACTTATGAAAAATATTGTCTACCATCATAATTACCATTTCTAATAACCTAAACAAGCTTAAATAATTGTGAAATAAATAAATAACTCTAAGAAAAATACTACTCCAAAAACTTCAATTATAAGAATATAAAAAGAGAAAAATAAATAGACTTAAAATATCAAATGAAATGTTTTACAACATTTAAATAAATGACCATTAATTATCAAACAAATAAGAAACACTATAAAATATATATTTCAACAATTAAACCAAAAAGGTCTACCAAACCTTTTAAGGAATTGAACATGTAAATAATAAAAGGTAACTTTTAATACATCATAGGCTTTTTTATGATGTCTACTTTAATGAATAAAGTTGTCTATTAATACATAGTATTTCATTCCAATGCTTTCCTAAACTAGAGTAATAATATGATTAAGGAGCAAATTGATAATCATAAAAGATCTTTTTAAAAACAATATTGATAGTTCCTTTATTAGTAATATTTCCGAAGAAGATAAGATGATATAGGAGAGGATGGCGTTTCGGTCTACAACTGCAAGGCATCGAGCTAGGGAATCTGAGCCCTAGCTTGTGTTTTCTTTCTCTGTTTATGCGAAGGTTGGGGTGGGTGTCTGCTTCGTTTTGTGGGGGGGTGAATATTTTTGTTGCAGTTGTTCTTTGATGCTCCGGCCTGGTTGTGTTTGGTCATTTTTCCTACGCATAGGGCTCTATCTGGCCCTCTTTTTTTCCTTCGTGGTTGGGCTCTTGTGTTGGCACAGGAGTCTATTGTTGTGGGTTGTGTGTGGTGCTGGGTTGAGCGTGGGTTTGATGGTGGGTGTTGCAGGTGAGGGTCACCTCTGATTTGTTGTGTCTGGGGCCATCTCTTTCCTGTGCATGTCCGTCCTGGGCCTTTTGGCGACTATGTCTCAGGGTGAGCCATCTAGGGTTGCGCCCAACATGGATTTTTGTGCTGCGATAGGCTTGAAATCGCCAAGCCAAGGAGCAAGGTTTTTTGATAACACCCTCTTCTCTCCGAATACGGGGTCTATGGATTCAAATTTTTCAGGTGTATCTCGGATCACGAAGATTAACAGCTGCCTTGAGCACTGCAAAGAGAGACCTAAATTGGTGATTTCGATTGAGATGATTGTTGAGGATATTGAATATTATTCAAAGCATTCTCTGTACTGCAAATTTTTGGGAATGAGAGTGTCTCTACAATTTTTGGAAACTTGGGCTCGAAGGAATTGGGAGGCGAAGGGTGAAATGGAGGTCACGTTGCTTGCAAATAATTTCTTCATGGTCACATTTATCTGCTTGGTTGATCGCAATAGGCTTTTTGAGGGGGGGCCTATTTTCACAACCAGGTTGGGTTGTTTGTCAAGCCATGGCATGCAAGCTTTAACCCCTTTGAGGAGCTTCTGAATCAGGTTCTAGTGTGGGTTCAGTTGCCTAGATTTCCAATTGAATGATGTCATGAGGATGTTCTGCACATGCTTGCTTTGATGCTTGGGAAGCCGGTGGGGTCTTTGACACAAACCCTAGGTAAGAAAGTAATGAATTTTGCTTGAATTTTTGTGGAAATTAATTTGAGTAGGCCTTTTCCAGATGCTTTGGATATGTGTGCGGGTTCCCATTCTTGGGTGCAGCAATTGGATTATGAGACCCTTCCTTTTTGATGTCACCTTTGTCATGAATATGGTCACCTGCAGCGTAGATGCCCGAAGGCTAAGCCTGTGGTGCCTTAGCCTCCACCTCCTCCTCGTAATACCCCTGATGCTGATAAGGGGAAGAATCCTATTTTGGTTGAGGGGGAGAATGTTGAGGGTTATGTTCCAGTTAAGGCTCGTAACCGGAATAGAGGTCAAAAGAGGACTTTGATGGAGAGACAAGATGAGGATACTTTTAATAGGTTTGAGGCCCTGGATGATTTGGGCCAACAGGAAGTTAATCCAGGGTTAATAAGTGTGGATTAGGGTATGGTGCATTTTGGCTTGGAGGGTCACACTTCCATTACTCCTCTTGCTCCACAAGATGAGTCTTCCATGCTTATGGTCACTAATTTGCAGGTTGGGGCTCAAGTGATGTCAGGTCCAAATGTTGAGTTGGGGTAGGGGGATGGAGGCACTTCTTTTCGTGCGTAGACTGTTGGATCAGATGTGGCTAAGAGTAGCAAGCCTTCTCCTCAACTGGGCCTTTTGCAAAAGGATGGCAAGAAGGGGGGTCAAAGAAAAATGCTAAAATTGGTAGGAAGAAATATTTGGAAAAGATTAAGATGATGGGGGAGACCTTGGTGGAGTTTGGGTCTGTCAAGACCCTGGATTCTCATTTTTTGACTCCTTTGAAATGATCGTTATTTCATGGAATGTAAGGGGCTTGAACAGTGGCCCTAGACAAAAATTTGTTCATGAGTTGGTAAAAATTCATTCTTCTGATGTTCTTTTTCTTCAAGAGACCGAGTTATCCATTGAGTGCATGATGGGTTTAGTGCCTAAGTTGTTTAAGAATGGTGAGTGCCAGTGTATTGGGGCTTAGGGATCCTCGGGGAATGTGGCTTGTTTTTGGAACCCTCAGAAGATTCAGCCTTTGTGGTGGTTATCCTTCAAGTCCTCTTTATCCATGGTTGCTTTGTGTCCTGAGTCAAGGGAGTCTATTCTTTTCTCTAATTTTTATGCACCTATTGAGTTCTAGGGTAAACTTCTTTTATGGACCAATATCCATTTTGTTCATAGCCTATTTCCCTATCAGCCATGGATCATTGTAGGTGACTTTAATGCTATTACTGAATTTATTGAGAAACGAGGTGGTATTGCAAGACTAGAGCCTTTTGCGTTGTTGTTTTAGGACAATATATCGACTCTCAATCTTGTTCATATCAAGCCTAGCAATGGTCAGTTTACTTGGAACAATAGAAGGGTGGGTGACAATTGCATTGTTGAACGACTAGATCATTTCATGGTCTCCTGCTTTTGGGTCGGGGGAATGTGGTCTTCTAGTTCTAAGATATTAGATTGGAGAGGTTCAGATCACTGGCCTATAAAGCTAGTTATCTCTACTGCTCAAGTCCCTTAGACGCAGACCTTTAAATTCCAGATAATGTGGTTGCAGGACCCTGACCTTCATGGTTGTGTTGCTGAATGGTGGAGGTATGGTAGACCTGCTTATGGTACTGCAATGTATATTTTTGCTAAGCTCCTTCAATATGTCAAGTATCAGCTTAAATGGTGGAACCAACAATGCTTTGTAAATATTTACCATGTGAAGCTAGCTGTACAAGCTAAGTTGGATGGTATTACTAGGTTGATTAGGGAGGATGGGGTGTCTAAGGATTTGTTGTGGGATGTGGCTAGGGCATTGAAAGCTCTGGAGGAGTGGGAGCTGAGGAAGGAAGTCTACTAGAAACAAAAATCTTGGATTGAGTGGCTTCAGGAGGGAGACAAGAATACTGCCTTCTTCAATTCGGTGAAGGCTAGATGTCATGGTAATTCTATTTCGGCTTTGGTTACTGATAGGGGAGAGGTTCTTTCTTCTACTCAGGATATCTCAAATGAAGTTGTGCAGTATTTTGCTTCTTTATTCAGGGAGGACTCGCAAGGGGACTCGGTTGAAGAGGCTCGGGTCCTCTCTTGTATTCCTTCTTTGGTCTCTTGGGAGATGAAGGAGCATCTTATGAGTGACCTTTCACTGGAGGAGCTGGAGAAGACTATTTTCCATATGAAGAAGGGTAAAGCTCCTAGTCCGAATGGTTTCCCGATTGAGTTCTTCCAGGAATTTTGGGAGATTATCAAGCTGAATTTATTGGCAGTCATTCAAGAGTCTCAAAAGAATAAGAAAATGCTTCAGGCCCTAAATTCTACCTTCCTTACTCTCATCCCCAAGGGTGATGGGGCTGATCGGTTAAGTCAATTTTGCCTCATTTCTCTTTGCAATGTTATTTATAAAATTATCTCTAAGTTGATTGTTGATAGGTTAAAAAAGTGGTTTACACTGCTGATTTCTGAGTAACAGAGTGGTTTTGTGGCGGGCCGTCAGATTTTGGATGGGGTGGTTATTGCTATGGATACTATTCATTCTATGGAAAATTCCAAAGATAAGGCTATGTTCATCAAGCTATACATGGCTAAGGCTTATGACAGAGCTCGATGGTCCTTCCTCCGAAAGGTTCTGGGGGCCTTTGGTTTTGAGGAGTGGATTTGTTGGGTTATGAGTTGTGTGACTTCGGTTTCTTTCCCTGTTCTAATTAATGGGGAGCACTCTGAACTGTTTGGTGCTTCTCGGGGTTTACAATAGGGTGAACCTCTCTCTCCTTACTTGTTTCTTCTTTTGGTGGAAGGTTTGGGATGATTGATAATAAGGAATGTGGAGGGGGGTTTCATTCAGGGATGGCAATGGGGAGGTGGCTTACCAGTGAAGTCTCACTTACAGTTTGCGGATGACACTGCTTTGATGGGCATGGATACTATTAGGGAGTCTTCAAACATGCACAAGGTGTTGGATGTTTATCTTGTTGCTTTGGGCCAGTTAATTAATGAGGGAAATTCTTCCATCTTTTTCTTTAATACTCCGAACTCCATTCAAAGGAGAATTGCTCATATTCTTACATTTCAGATTGGGACTCTCCCACTGACCTACCTTGGGATTCCTATTTTTATTGGTAGGCAGTCTAGGGATCCTTGGCAGGCTATTTTGGATAAATTTCATGTCAAATTCACTCACTGGACCCTTCACTGGCTATCTTTTGTGGGTCGGGTTCAGTTGCTCAAATCTATGGTTTAAGCTCTCCCTCTTTATAGGTGTATGATTCAGGTGGTGCCGATGGGTTTTGTTAGGGATCTTGATTCCTTAGGAAGACAATTCTTATGGGTTGGTAGTTTATTGTCTTCCAAGTGGAGCCTTGTTAGATGGGATGTTGTATGTAGCCCAAAACAGTTTGGTGGTCTTGGGTTAAGGCAGTCACTGCTATCTGGTATGGCTCTAGCTGCTAAATTTTATTGGCGTTGGTGTGTGGAATAGGACCAGGTGTGGGCTAGGATTCTGACTCACAAGTACTTTCCAGGGATTCCTCAGAGTGATATCCCTTATTACAGTTTGATAGGGAAGGGATCTGTGATTTGGAATACTCTCAAGAAAGGGGTTGCACTCGTTAAGGATGGCTTATTCTGGATTTGCAAGAGTGGGTCAAAGGCCCATTTTTGGCATGACTCTTGGGATGGTCACCCTCCCATTGTTTCTCAGTATCCTCATTTGCTAACTTTGTGCCAAAGGTTTTGTGAAGTTGTTTGGTCGCGGGTGCGCGACTTTAAGTCTCTCTCTTTTTAGGGACAGTTGGTGGAGGCTAGATGGAAGAATCTTGAGGAATGGCCTGTTGTTGGTATGGAGGAGGAGTGTGTTGAGCTTCATTACATTCTTTCTTGTCAAAGTTGTAGCTCCCTTGTGGATGAGGATGTGTTGGCTTGGCTTCCTAATCCCAAGGGTGCTTACACCGTTTCTTCTGGGTATCAGGAGTTGCTTTCCCAATAGGTTGAGGGGGTGGAGGTTCATTGGTGGAAGAAAGTTTGGAATAAGTTTTCTTGGCCAAAGTGTAATTGCTTTATTTGGACTTTGGCTTGGAATAGGTGTTTGACTTGGGATAATATCCGGAAGAGAGGTTTTTTCGAGCCCATCTAGGTGTGTTCTATGCGGGTGTGGGGAGGAGGACTCTCTCCACCTATTCTTCTGTTGTTCCTTCACCTTACAGCTCTGGCATTTTCTGGTGGGGTGTTTGGAAAATCCCCTGCATTCATGCCTCCTCCCTGGTATATTTTTGGGATATTCTGGGGAGGCCCCCCTTCTCGGCCTCTTTCTTGCAGGATGTTTGGTATGTTGGTCCCATCTTTCTGCTTTGGAAAGTTTGGTTGGAAAGGAATCAGAGAATATTTTGAGGTGAAAACTTGGGGATTCAGCAGGTTTGGTTTAGAATTGTGGGAATGATCTAGGAGATGGTTGAAGCTAAAGGCGAGATTGTGTTTTCGTTGGACAAAGGAGAGGCTGAGATAGTTGATCAGTTGGGCATTCAGGGGCTATATTCGGCATCTGCTTATGTTAGGAGAGGAAGGCGTGTGAAACAGAAAGTTCAAAGGGTGGGGGGTTGGTTGTCCCCTCCGGCTGGATTTTTGAAGATTAATACGGATGGCTCTTCTAGGGGAAATCCTGGACCTACTAGGATTGGTGGGGTTGGTAGGGATTCTTCAGGATCGGTGGTTTTTCTTTTTTCTGCTAATGAAGGGATACAGACTATCAACAGGATGGAAGGCTTGGCTATCCTCTACGCCTTGAAGCGGGCATATGCTTTGCGGTGGCGTAAGGTTATTTGTGAGTCATATTCTCAGGTCTTGGTCAATTTACTTCATGAAAAGAAGATTTTTTATGTTAGCTGGCAGTTGGTTGTGATGATGCAGCAGATATTACAAGTTAGCTCTTTGATGGAGTCAGTGTCTTTTGTCCATATTCCAAGGGAATGGAATAGGGCAGGTAATTTTTTGGCTAGATGGGCGTCGGAGAATATAGGTGGTGGGAAGATCGATGGGTGGGAGCAGGTTTCCTGTGAGTTATGTTAGGACTTGGAGAGGATTCTTGCTGAGGATGGGAGTGGTATTGGGGAAGGGTGATTTTGTTCCTGGATTTTCTGGTGGTTGTTGTTGGCTCCTGGGGCTTTGGCCCTTTGCTGTTATGTAATGCTTTGTTCTGATTTTCAATAAATTTTTTACCCCTTTTTTCAAAAAAAATATTTCCTAAGCACAAAACTATATAACTTTATTGTAAAGTATTATTATTACTTTTATTCAATTTGTGATTTTTTCCTTTTTACTTTGCTATGATATGGAAGTAAATGATAAATAATTTTTTTTGTATTGAATAAAAAGTATATTACAAAGAGATTGCAGTAAAAACTACAAGAAAAAACTAGCAACTAAGAAACAAACCAGTGAGGGAGCATCTATAGAAATCTAGAGAAATAACTACAATTGTAATATGAAACAAAAGAGTCTACAAGAAACTAAAAAATGCTAAACAAGATGGACCAACAATGATCATAAACATAGGATTGCAATAGAAGAAAGACTAGGAAGAGAATAATGATAAATAATTGTTACCTCTTTATCTTAAAAAAGAATCTTGTGGCAAGGAGCTCAAATCCATAGAGAATTTTTTTATTAAACAAAAATATTGTGATTTTAGTGATGGGAAGTATGTGGTAGAAACTTGTAATGCAAAAGTTGGGTTCTTGTGGGTCCCTTTCTGTGGGAGATGACACTTATATTATCCCTAATGGTTCTCATTATTTTCCTAAGGAGAATAGTGAGTTTCATGGTCAAGGCTTTGGTGCCTCTGGTCGGGAGGAGGATGACCTATCTATTGAGGCTAGGGTTAACAAGGTCAAGGAAATTCCGCAAAGGGCTTCCAGACGAATCACAAAGTTGAAGAAGCAGGATTTGAAAGGTGGTAGGAAGGGTAAGAAGGCTTCTCCGGTCAAGGGAAAGGGTGTGGCCGATAATGTTGTGGATATTAGTGATTCCCCTGTTCAACAGTCGTCCCCTAGTGGGGGTGTGGCCAACAATACTATGGAGATTAATGATTCCCCTGTTCGAAAGTCGTCCCCTAGTGGGGAAGGTGTTGGGAATCTAAGTAGTGAGGAGGCATCGGTCGATAGGATTGTGTATGAGGAGGATGGTGTGAATCTGAACCTTGGAATTCCTGAGCCGCTGAAGGTTAACCCTCTTTCTGAGGATTTTACTTATTTGAGTAATGACAATACCTCCATGTTTGAGTTGTTGGATATGGATCATTCAGGTGCCATGTGTACCTTTAAACTAGAAAAATGGGTGTTGTAGGAATTTAATAAGGTAAATATTAAGATTAGGGGTTTGAAGGAGAACATAATGAACCAGTCGAAGGGATCTTGTCTAGATATTCTAATTGAAAGACTGGTTGATTTAGAGTGCTCTTTTTGTTGACTTCAAAACCTAGTGTGAGCATCGCCTTGGTGAAATGGAGGGAAGGATTAAGGAAATGAATGAAGATATAAATAAATTATTACAGGTTAGTCATAGTTCGGTTAAGAATATTGTGGAGTTCCTTAAGGTGTTATTTGGAAAGATTATTTAGCTCAAGGAGGATTAGTTGTACCTTGCTGATATGATTGACAAGGACTAGTCTTCCAAGGGTAAAGGGAAGAAGAACACCAAACAAGAGGTCAAAGGCCAATGTACCAGAGCTAGGGGCAACCTTAGGAAGACATTTAAAGAGGAGTTTAGCAAGAATTAATGGATATGGCTAACTTGCACTGCAACCGGGAGATCGAGGTGGCCAACACCTTAAAAATATAAAATAGTTTATGTGTCTCTGATGTTTTTTCTATTTTTGTTTCTTTGTTGTTGGGTCGCTATTTTTTGGCTATTGGTTTTCTTTTGACTGTTGCTTTTGCTTCAATTTCTATCTCTCTTAGCAGCATTTCAGTCTAAAGTGATGTAAAGGGTTTTAGGTCCCTTCAAAACCTTTTTTTCCAATATAATCAAAACAACTTGGGAATGTACTTTATGATAAAAGATTGTTGTTGTTTGTATTATGTATGAGGAGCACCGAAGTTTAAATATATAAAATTTCAATGCTTTATTTTAACTTGGAATGATTAAATGGTTTTGTGAGAATGTACATAAGGAATATGAGAGGTACTTGATTGAAATCTTTAGTGATGTTTAGGATTCAAATGTGTGTAATTGCTTTTAAATATTATTTAGATTTGAATTTAGATAGTAAGGGAGATTATCAAAGTGGAATGGTAATTTTTTTAGAATATATTATTCACTTGATCTTGGAATTTTTAGTGATGTTTAGGGAATGCATGTGATTGCTTTTAAATATTATTTAGATTTGAACCTAGAGAGTAAGGGAGATTATCAAAGTGGGGATGGTATTTTTTGGGAGAATATGTTATCGGGGTTCTTTTACACATCAAAAAAATTATATTTATTACTAGAGCCACTCAAGGATTATAAGAGCACCTAAATTCCCTTAAGCATTTTTTGCAAATAAATAGATATACAAGTCAACATCAACAAGAACAAGATCATGATCTTCTCCAATAGAAAGAAAAAAAATAGTTTGACTTTGTAAGAAACATTCTAGAAGAAGTAATAAATTATAAATACCTTTGAGTTGACTTTAACAACGAGTTTAGTTGGGAAACTTGTAGAAGGAAGAGAACTTTGAGAGGTTGGGGAGAAATTTGTTCCCTTCAAAATAGGTGTAGAGAGGTCGAGCTATGGGATTGGAAAATTATTTAAATAATATTTGGACTACTAGTAATTCTAATAGGGATGTATGGATGTGAAATTTGAGTTAACAACACTTCAAAGACCATGTGTAAGCAAATAGAGAGAATCCAAAAATGCATGATCATAATAAAATTCAAAGTGAAAAATATAGTCCCTCATCAGACCCTTATAGTTGAAACATGTACAATTCCTAGAGAATCCATTGTCATGGTGTATCTCTTAATATATGTAAAAAAATAGAGCAAATGGAGGTAAATAAATGGCCCGAGGTTGTCTTTGAAGATGATCTAAGTGAGAAAGAAATCATGGATGATGTAAAATAGAAAGTGGATAGAAAAATATCACATTCGCTTAATGTATCTTCTAGTAGTAGCAAAGAGAAAAAGGTGTTTTTCATAGAGAAGTTTCACAAGTCTATGTGGGAAAGGGCATTAGGAAGAAAGAATAAATATTTCCTTGAGGAATTTAAACCCACTTTCAACAATTAACAAAAGGTCTAATTATGGGCCAATATCCCCTTGAGAGAAAATACTCTCATCATTTTATTGAGTAACTCGCATCATCTTTGAGATGAAATGGATAGATGAAAAAGACCAAAGAGGTATGGGAAGAGAGAGTTTGTGTCTTTTGTATAGAGGAGGCAGTAGAAATAGAAAAGCACTTTATTTTGTAATGCAAAGCTTACAATGATATTTAGATCAAGTGCATAAGTAATCTAGTAACAACCTCATAAATTTGTTGAATGAGATGGTTGAAAAAATGAGGGAGTTCATTATCAAATTGAGTACAAAAAGATCAACACTTCAAAAAACACAAATTGTAGGGTCTATTGTCCCATAGACTATTTTTGACCTCATGGTGTTTAAAAATCTTCTAGATTATTATATTTTATTAAATTTGATCTCATACTACATATCAATTTATTTAGTATGTACTACCATGACAACTGCAACAAGAAGATACCATGACAATCGCACAATCTCACATATGAATCAAAATATAGTATATTATTTAAATCCCAATATATACATTGTTTAGATTGATAGAAAAATAATATAAATAATGATTATGGTTAGTAATTGTAACTAGTACACTAATGGAAAAGTGGTGGATATGCCCTAGTACATCAATATATTTCATATTTAAATTCCTACAATTAATTTAAAAAATGATGAGATAAAAGATATTTATGTGAATTTTGGTATTTATGTGTGTCTAAGGTATTGTGTCCCTAGTTGGAGGTAAAATATCATGAGGGAGGATGATGTATTGGATAAGCAACATTATAGATAGAGAATAAAGTAATTAGTGCTTGTGTAGGTTGTGTTGTTTGGGTTTCATACTTCTTATTCAATGATCACTTAACCAATCATTGAGTTACCATTTTCCTAGATGGTTTCAATGGTTGATCATGGTTGTGTAATTGGTACCCTACTTAGACCATGAGGTGTTTAGTGTCACAATTTACTATGCATCTATGAAATTAGGAATGCTATATGCATGAAATTCGATGTTTTGCTTATCATGAGCTTACATGTTTTAAGGAACCATTTTTTATCCTAACCCACCTTAAACTATAACCATTCCCTTTAGCACCTGAATTATATAATTTTTGACTCTCTCAAAGAATGAATATGTGAGATTACAAATTTTGAAACATTTAAGAATATAATTGTTTATTAAAACCCCAAAGAATAAGGATTTTGGTATTGGAATCTATTTGAGATATGGGGGTGTGGCCTTCATCCCACCATATTGAATCTAATATAGTGTGGTGGTGGACACACCAATAAATCTCCAACCCTCAAAGGGTCCCTTGGTTCTTAATCCACTATATCATTATAACAAAGAAAGGAATCCATAACTTTTGATTTGAACCAATGTTACCCAAGTGGCTTCTAAGTAGTTTGTTGTTAAGAGAGCATGAGATTTATTAGCATCATTATGCTAGGAAATGTTTAAAAAGGAAGGTAAGTTTAATAATAATAAGTTGATTATACTTAGGAGAGTTATGTGAAAGAGGAGAATTGGAAAAAAATTGAGAGTTAGTCATCAATCTTGTACAAAAGACTATATAGAAGGCTTCAAAAGGAAAGACACACACTTTCTCTACTTGAAAAAGGCTATGTTTATGTCTAAGAGTTTTTATTTATAAGGTGTATATCCTTTGATAATATGATTATTTAAAAGGAATAAAATATTCCTAATATGCACACATTAGTTGATGTCCTTTCGAATATGGAAAATGAGTATTGCTATAAATATCCTAGTTTGTGTTTATAAGAAAATAACTGGTGACAAATGAATTAAAATAGGTACATTTAACTGTGGTTCTAGGATTTTCATTCTATGGGAATATAATGTACAACCAGAGCAACATTATGAGAAATATGAGTAACCCCTACACTAAAACTATTGTAAGAACTAATACCATTCAGGTTTGGGGTTATAAATAGTAATTTGTAGAATGATATCCATTGTATGTCATGAACCTACTTGTAAATAATGTTGTTTAAGGAGATTAGATCAATGAACCAATTAGAAAGAGAAGATATAACTAATACTAGATGGACTAAGAACTATGTTAGTATATATAGGTCTTCCATGTCTAATATAATTCATGTGGTTGTTTTTTATATCTTATAATGGTTCATGCAATGATGATGGCACTTGAAGAAATTTAATTATATGTTAGGGTTGAATCTATAATATTATTATTATTATATTAGGAATATTCTATATTAATCTAATACTATAAGAATATTATTTTTTGAACATGATCTTCCTATTTTAAACATTATATATGTATTTATCTTGTGGTGTGAATATGTTCCATATCTCAATGGATTGTAAACTATCCTTGGAGATTTGATCCTAATTTGAAGATATGTTACTCCAACACTAAAAAAATTTAAAAGAGATTCCTAGAAGGGTGTGAGCCTTACCAACCATACTATATTTCAATCTTATGATATTATGTTATCAAATTAAATTATATAATATGAGTATTACGTACAAGGTTGGGAACACATAATTTTATTATGTGTTATCCATAGAATGTATTAGCTACTTATTTAGTGTGCCACTTGTCCAATGATAGCTCTTACCTAGTTCATACCTTAATTTGGTGAATCTAGTCATAGGAATTGTTCCTTGTTAGGAGTGATAAGTGAAATTCCTAAAAGTTTTAAGTGTCATCAAACGAATTATTTGTATGAAATAAAAACAAAATATTGTTCAAAAGTGTTAACTCTTGGAAAAGAATTGAAGTGAGAATAAAAATGATTCCTTATCGTTTGCATTAGTGGTAATGAACATTTAAGTGATGACAGAAGTTATAGATTATTGTTATGCATTATTAGGAATGTATTAAAATTATTTATTTTTTATAATTATTTTCTTGTGAACTACAAAAGTACTTGGATGTTAGTGTTGTGGATGGAAGTTTTTTGCACGTGGTTAAAATAGAATTTATGACATGCTATGGGCTAATGCTAAGTGGATTGGTATGTTCAAAGGAACATAAATTTTATTATAATTAAGGAAATGGTTGAGCCATTAAAGTCTATGGTAAGAATGATTGATATGTATATGCTATAACATTGTGAAAATTGACTATTTGTTGATTATGTAGCAACAAATTGTGAACTATCCAAGGAATATAACCGTGGAAACAATTTAATACCAATCTACAATAATCTGATACAAATTAAGTTTCCTTGATAAATTAAGTATTTTGTGTAGATGCATGTTTGTATATTGAGACATTACTATTGTATTTATTTATATGAATTCATTCTATGTGAAATTGAGTTGTTAATATTAATAGGAAGAAGTTCTTTAGGACCTACCACTCCTCACCCATCACCAAATGACTCTTGCACTATTGAGTAGTGTTGAATATGTCCCATAGGCAAGGTTGTAAATCTAATTTCTTTTTGGGGACAAATATTCCTTCTTTATATAGAAAGTGAATATGTACCACCATTTGATATAGGTACTTCGTTGTGGTGCCATTTATTTATGTACATGTGCTAAACTTAGGGAGTGCCTCTATTTAGAGGTATTTATCCAACCTTTCAATAGGATCAATACACATATACATTTATTAGAATCCTTGGATAACATATTATATGCATTAGTAATATGTATGTTAATTGAGGTGTCATTTGCACTAGCTACCTTTGTGTTCTCTCTATGAGATACTTATTCTTGAACCCATCTATGAATGGAAGGGTCTCACCTAGTTCAAGTGGTGCAAAAGGGAGCCATGTATTTTTTATTGGAAGAAAATATCTCATGATATTCTCTCTCCTCTCCCCAATAGATTAGATAATGGCATCAACTAGGATGTTTCACATTAAGTGGTAAAAGGTTTTATTCATAAGAGGATAAATGATTTGAGTTTTAATGTTTTAATTGATGTGTATTTAATATTTTTTTGATATATCAAACTTTATTATTATTTATGGATTGCATAATGGGGTATTGTTATTGAGCCTTGTATTTCAAACATTCTTAGCATGATTAAGATAGAGGGTAGATTTACTTCTACTTTGTTCCTCATAATCTATACTATTGTGCTAATTTTGATACCCATGGTGATATGTGTAATTATTTATATCTTCATGGGTGTTCCCTTTGTACAACTTGAGTTAATTGAAAGGATCCTTGAAAATTTATTAAAGGCAAGTAATATAATAAATGTTGATTATGTAGTGATGCAAAAATAATAAGAAATGTTTATAATATTTGTTGTCCTTATGGTGTGTTGATGTGTAAATATGCCTAATTATTGTTTTATTTATATAAAATTAAATTAATTTTAATGGTATCTAATAAAATTTTGATTATCTCCCATGTTCAAATTTAACTCTACTTATGGATATGGCTATACCTTTAGCTTTTAAAAATATAGATATAAATTATAGATTTTTTATTTATGATAACTAAAAGAAGTTGGTTGTGACATCTAGTATCAAAGCACAAGGTTTAACTACAACCTACAATCCACTTTGTGAAAATGAATCATGTCAAATCTACATGGAGAATGTTGATAAAATCTACAAAATATGCCAAGAAAATTACTCAAGATGGCATGAAAATTAGTTTCCTATGAGATTTAATATATTGTAGTAAATTTGGTATGGCCATAGTATTTTTCTCCTTTTATTCCATTTTTTTTTATCATAACAAATAGTCTTCAGGTGTTCTCTAGTAGGTGTAGGGACCTTTCAACCAATAAATGAAAACTCTAGCTACTTCTAGCAAGATGCCATTGAAATCACTTTAATTGTGCACCAAAAATACACTTAATCCTCCTTAGAAATTGAAATTTATCTCTATCATATATCAACACCTTTGCATCATGTTAGGTCCTTTTTTGGTGACCACATGGTTTTCTAGGTTTTAATGATTTGGTAAGAAGTCGACAAAAAATGGGCAAGAGTGTTAGAATTTGGATGTCATAGGAACTCATGTCATATACCTATCATTAGAGTGTTAGAGATTGAGGTTAAGATCTTAATATTTCCATAACAATAGGTAATTGGATGGAATTCTAGCTATTATAGGCTAAATGAAGAAATTGACAAGGTTGTGCAAAATAAGTACCAAGTTAAGGGTTGGTTGAAAATTCAACTTTAAAATACTTACGGAAAAATATTGAAGGGAGAGTTGGGGTTCAATGGAGTATGGAATAGGTTACTTGTGAAATGAATGGTCTAATCCTCCAATCCACTGGACAAAAAATTTAGAACATGAAAATATGATGTCATCATGATGACATCAATGGGGAACTCTGAAAAGTATGATGTCAACACCATATAAAGATGGCATCATGAAGTATGGATCAATTCATAACTCTAATGGAAATGTGATGTCAACCTCAGGGAATCAAAGTTGGATGGAAAGACATGCATGGCATATGAAGTATGGAACTTTAAAACACTTACGCAATTCTTTAACTAGTAGAGGATCGGGATGGTCAAGATTGGAATAAAATGGTACTTATGGATGGGAAAGTATGGAGGATCAACAAAAATCAAAGGGAAAAGCTTAAAAGGTAAAGGACCAAGGATCGGGGATTGGAGATGCTAGTTAATTAGTACTAATTGATAACCAAATTTACCAACTTGTCGATGTAAGATTTTTCTAAGGGAAAACTCAAATATTCTAACTTGCAATGGATGGAAGAATATCCTTGACAACTTAAAAAGACAATATATTTTATACTTAGACAAATTTTACAAGGTTTGAATGAGATGTCAAGATTAGGAGGAAGGGTATTCCAAAAAGATGGAGGTTGATAACTCAAGATAGATAAGGCAAAATGGAGATGACTATGATAGAATACTAGGATGGAAAACCTTTAAAGTTCAAAACTAAAAACTCACAAAACTTAAGGAAATTTCCCCTAAAGCTTCAACACTTAATTCTTTTTAGACTTTTTGGATATATTGAATCAAGGGACATCACATAATAGACTTGGGAAAAAAATTTACAAAGGGAAAACTCATTTATACTTTCTCAAACCAATTATTAAATGTATATTAACACAATTATAAAATGACACATAGGTAAACATAGCCAAATATATAAAATTTGAGGCCTACAAAGCTAGGATATAACAAGACATTTACATGTTTCTTTGTTTTCTGATTATGTCATTACTCAAGTTTTTATAAGTAAATAGGAATTGATCTCTTGAATCAAAATGTACAACATTTCTACCTACTAAACTATTTTCTAAAAATTTATAGCTAGGTATAAATGACTTACCATAGTTTTGAGCTTCTTATGAGAGATATCTTCATGCACTAGTTGAAGCTTTAATTGCATCTTCATCTTTTTGGTAATCGAGTTACCTTCTTCTCTCCATTATAAGGTTGTATGATATGATTGCTAGCTTTGGGTTAATGGAAATAGATCACAACTCTTCATTAATGAAGAGATAAAATATTATCCCAGTGGTTGATAATTTAAACACCAAACAAGAATATTTCCTTGTTTAGTTTCAAAGGTATTCAAAATGTCTCCAATTTCCTACATCATGGTAATGGCTAATTCGTCACTAACAATAGTGTCATTTTTAGCATGGGAAATCAAAATCACCCACACACAAATATGTTGATTCATCTTTGGTAAGGACACCATTTTGTTGGTGTGATTTGGTGGGAAATCAAACTCGCCCAAAGACATTTTTTCTTGGTTAAAATTGGTAATCAAATTGTAAAGTTTTTGTGTATACCAAGTTCGCACTTCATAAAAAAATGGTCAATTTGAATTATCCCTAGTAATGGAACCATTTTGTTGTGATGTAGATTGTCAGTCTTAAATCCTTAAGTTTGGATAGTATCTCAAGTGTCAGGGGTGTAAAACCTATGAAGAATACCATAAAACCTATATTTTGGTTGGGAAAATGAGGACCAATCACTGAGGTGGGTAGTACCTCCTACACTTATATATTTTCTAAACCAAAGGAGGTTTCTATGAGGTGTTGCACTAGTTATCATTACTGTTGTCAAATCAGATTGCACCCGAACGCTCGATTAGTTAAATCTAGCAATCTGTTGAAACATGGAATGATTCTCAGGCCTATGGGTTGCCTAATTTCGAGAATCAATCTCCAGAGAGGGCTGGTTCCCTTATAAAAACTAATTGACTTGACTGGGAAAGAGATAGAAAACTGTCTTGAATTTAAATTCTAAATCTAAGGAGGTGATTGCACCAAAATTTTGATTCTAAAGTTCTAAATTTATCTCACAACTCAACTAAAATCATGAAATTCACCAATATTCCACATGAAGATTTGAAAATCCAATGTTTTGTAAAAGGAAAACTAGATTTTCACAAATACAAATGATTGAATTTTTTGTTAAACACAGCATGCAGCTTGAATTATAGCATGAAATCTTTCTTATTTTTTAAAGCATTAATGCGATAAAAGAAAGGATTCGAGATAAATCACAGTGTTTAAATCAAAACATTTATCTGACAATAAAACTCAAGAAGTACTGAGAAGGAAAAATTATGCTGAAAGCTCTATTACGATTCTTGAATAAAAAAAATGTTGAGTTACAATGCCTCACTTTGTAGAATGCAAAGGCTGAAAAACAAGAATTAGCATGAAAAACAGTTAAGTTTTTCAATATATACAAAAACCTTTCAAAAAGGCATGCAAAAAGAACTGAAAGTCCAACTCCAAGAAAGGGTGATGATTCCAAAGCCAAATCCGAGCAAAAGAAAATATCTCTGAAAAGGAGGCCCAAAACCATGCAAAAATAAGTCCAATCAAGCTCAAACTCACTGCCAAGTCATAACTGATACATGCACTACTCCAACTGAACTACAACTCCCTGAAAAAGTGGCCTTAAAACATGCAAAACTGCCTCGTTTTTACCGATTTCGCCCATGGGAACTGAAACTCTAATTCTATTATCATGTGCTTGATAAAAATATCTCTTACCTTCAGTTAACTTTGCCAGCTCTATACATGGATTTAAAATATCTTTTATTTGCATGTTTAAAATGACTAATTTATTAAATGATTTATAGTGAATCATTTAATAAATTAGCCCTTCATTGAATAATGCAAATAAAAAGAAAAAATACATAAGGTTAAAATGAAAACTTAAACCCCTTTGAAAATGGCCGACCACTATGCATCAAGTATTAAACTCGACCACATTATTGACAAATCTTTTGACTGGGAAATGAATAAAACATCATGATTTTAATAAAATCATTGTCAGATATTCAAAAGCATTTTTTAGGGTGAATAACAAAAAGTCATCGAACCCTAAAATCCCATCATTATCACATTTCGACCCTGAAGTTTCTGGAAGAAACTAGCCGCCACTCTGAGTAGGGTTTCAAGCTCGACTTCCACCATTTTCTGTCAATTTCCATGATCTTTTGAAATATTTTGGGCGTAACAGGTAAGATGAAACTCATTCGCCACAAATCTGAGCACTTTTTGGGCATTTACATGTCTTTTTTGTGTTATTTAATAGGCACGACTATGATGATATTCTGACATTTTGTCATTTGCACCTATTCTCTGTTGAAATTCCTTGCCATTGAAGTCGATGCTTGAAGAATAATCTGAAGAAAGCCATGTATGAGAATGAACTCTCATCAAAAAAAAAAAAAAAACGTGGTAAGCTTCCATCCTTCTGTCATTGAATTTTTAACAAAATATCTTAGTTAAGAATTGACATAATCATCGGATATTTCTGTCTTTGGCCGCGGCTACCCTTATACTAGTGATTTCTTAGCAATTTCTGGGCTTTGACAATGTATTTGTGATGAAAGGCGGCGCCATATCACTGGTTAACTTTTGAAAATAACCAACCTACATTTATTCTTTTGTATTCTGGATATAAAGCAAGCTTTTGAGAGCTCTCTCAGTACAAAACGAGTTGATACATTAATCATATATTTTCCTCAGTAAGAACCCCATCTGGGTATATGCAAAATTCTTCTTCAGGCGCATGACAGTAAGCTTCTTTTCTGCTTTCTGGGTACTACAAATAATATTCTGTTTTTGTATTCTCTGCGTTTGAAACTTCAAAAATTCATAAAAACAAAGAGAATGCATTCTCCAGTTTGAAAACTTATCTGGGTATATTTGAAAACTCTTCCTCAGGCTTATGAGCTTGACTTCTAGATCTGGGTAATTTGCTTTTCTAATGTATCTTCTGAAGCATTTATTTCTGACATATCCCTTGATAAGAAAGGTCGTGGCTCATATTCGTGCTTATTTTATGGCTCTTGATTTATGGCCTTTGAAGAAAATTCACTTTTCCACGTCTGGGTTCCATTATAATAGCTGAGCATAAGAAACCATCATATTATTCCATTCTGGGCGCAGAAATTTCTGTATATAATTCTACTTTCCACTGTCCACGGCTTGAGGCATTTCTGTGTTGGCTTGACTTTGATATATGACTTTTTACTACACTCATAACGTTCTGTAGATAGCTGTTCTTTCTATGGCTGATATGAAGAAAGAAAATATAAAACTGATTTGATATAGCAACCACCATTTAGTGTTAACCGATCAGGTCATAACTCATTGTTGTTTCACTCATTCAATGATGCTTTTCCAGTCCTTCATGACTGTCATTACTAGGATGTTGAAGTTAAACTTCATACAGTACCATTATCACGAGACACATTTAAAACCTTTTGTAATTGATATGAAGGCTGAAAACATACAAGACTGTAAGTTTTGATTCTCCATGCATTATTTGAGCTGTCTCACCTTGTTCGCTGTTGTATTTCTGCCCTTATACTTGTCACCGTGCTATTTCTCAAGCTCACTTGGAGCAAGATAATGAACCTCTTTTGTTCCCCAAATCATGGTTGCCCCTTCTTCATGATGGTCGACCCCTTCAATAAGTCACTTAAGTTATAATATTAAATTACATTATAACTTTATAATATAAGCTTCAATTAAATTAATATTTATTTTGGCAACTAAATATTAATATCTCTCTCAATATAAGTCCAATTGACAAACCGTCTGCAGCCGGATGATAAGTGACTGAATCTGCATATGACCAGACCATACTACTAAAAATATCAGGGGTGATCTGCTAAGTGTCTCCACTTACTAAAAATAGTAATTCAAGCAAATGATGTTCAAAAGACCCCGAACGAAAACCAAACTAAATAATTATGATAACTGAAGCCAATCCATGCCTCAACAAGACCCTTTATCCACCATATCAGCCTACGAGGGCCACATAATAGGCTAATCATAAGTATTGAGAGATGTCAACTGGAAGGGTACATTACAGTCTGCCCCTCCTAAAATTGCTTGTCCTCAAGCAATCTCAACTCAGGATGCTGCAAAATCTCCTCACTCTCCCACGTAGCATCCTCCACTGGTAATTCTCTCCACTTCACCAAATATTCCCTAATAGTCCTCCTACATAATTGTCTCTCTTTGTACTCCAGGATAGACTCAGGTACTAAAATCAACTTTCCCTCATCATCTAAGGGAAGCAATACTGCTGAAGGTACCACACGATGTCCTAACGCCTTCTTGAGATGTGACACATGAAAAACATTGTGGACATTACTATCCGCGGGAAGCTCTAGCTCATAAGCCACCTCTCCTACATGCCTTACAATCTTGAAAGGACTATAGTACCGTGGCTTGAGCTTCTCTAATCCATTCTTCCTAAGAGTAAACTGTCGGTAGGGCTACAACATGAGATATACCATGTCTCCCACCTCAAAAGATCTCTTAATCCTCTTCTGATATGCATACTACTTCTGCTGATTATGTGCCTTAGTAATATTTTCCTTGAGAGCCCTCATAATGTCCTGGCTCTCCTGCAATAAGTCTCCCACACTAAGCACTCTACTATCACTTAGTAGCAAATCAAGAAAACTAGGCGCCTCATACCCATACAACGCCATGAATGGGGACATCTGAATGGTCATGTGGTAGGTGGTATTGTAATAATACTCACATAAGTATATCCACTTGACCCACGCCTTTTGCTGCCCTGTAATTTAATTCCTAAGGTAGCCTTCCACCCATTTGTTCACTATCTTCGTCTAACCATCGGTCTGCGAGTGGTAACTGGTGCTCGGTGTAAGCTCAGTCCCGCAAAGTCTGAACACCTCCTGTCAGAAGTGACTTAGGAACAGACTATCCATGTCGCTAACTATGCTCTGAGGCAACCCATGTAATCTGAAAACCTCACGGAAAAATACCTATGCTACCTACGTAGCTGTGTAAGTAGTGGTGATCAAAAAGAAGTGGGCATACTTCGTCAACCGATCCACAACTACATATATGCAATCATGTCCTTGGGCTTTAGGCAAGCCCGTAATAAAATCCATCGACAGGCATTCCCACTCCCTGTCAGGAATCGGAAGTGGTTACAACAACCCTGTCAGATATGTGTTCTCCTGCTTGTTCTGCTGACAAACAGGGAACTCACACGCATACTAAAGAACATCTTCCTTAAGACCCTTCCACGTAAATCTCTCACAAACCTGTCTATAAGTCTTAAAGTACCCAGGATGCCCAGCTGTAGGTACATCATGGAAAGCTCGCAGAATGGTGTTCTTCATCTCTGATCCTGCGATCAAGAAAATCTTGTTCTTGTAAATGATCAAGTCATTTACAAGTGTGTACCTAGTGTCCACAATAGATCCCTCAACAATACCAGCTGCCCATGTATCCTTGGCATACTCTGCCACAATCAAGTGCCTCCAATCCTCTGCAATCTATACCATAGAACTTAGATGAGGCCGGCATTAAAGAGCATTAGCAACAACATTCTATGTACCTTTGATATAGGTGATGTCAAAGTCATATGCCTGTAACTTACTCACCCACTTCTGCTGACGATCATTCAAATATCGTTGTCCTAGGAAATGCCTCAAGCTATTATGATCAGTTTTTTTACAAAACTTACTGCCCACTAAATATTGCCTGAATTTGGCCAAGGCATGCATTATGGCCAGCATTTCCTTATCATATATATTGTAAACCCTTTCTGGTCCTCTGAGCTTCCTACTCTCATAAACAATCAGGTGCTTGTCTTGCATAAGCACCGCTCCAATGCCCTCACCAGAAGCATCACACTGAAGCTCAAAAGGCTTTGTAAAATCTGGCAGTGCCAACATTGGACATGTAGTCATAAGCTCCTTGAACCTCACAAAACACTCCTGTGCCTCAGGAGTCCAAATGAATGCACCCTTTTTCAACAAATCTGTCATAGGTTTTGCATGGCATGAATATCCACTAACAAATTTGTCATAGAAACCACATAACCCAAGGAATCCTCGTAGTTGTGTAAGGTTCGCTGGAGTAGGCCAATCTATGATAGCACGGATCTTCTCAGGATCCATCTGCACTCCCTCTACACTGATAATATGGCCTAAGTATAACAACTTTGTCATCCCTAAATCACACTTGGATTCCTTGGCATACAAGGACTCTCTCTCCAAAATGCTAAGTACTATATCCAAATGAGCCAAGTGCTCCTGCCATGTCCTACTGTAGACCAAAATATCATTGAAGAAGACAAGTACATATCTCCTCAAATGTGAGTGGAAGACCTTGTTCATGGTGGACTGTAATGTTGTTGGAGCATTGGTTAGCCCAAATGGCATAACCACAAAATCAAAGTGTCCACAATGATAGCGAAAAGCGGTCTTCTCAACATCCTGCTCATGAACTCTAATCTAATGATATCCTGATCTCAAGTCTATCTTCAAGAAGTAACAAGCACCATGGAGCTGTTCAATAAGCTCATCTATATGGGGTATGGGACACCTATTCTTAATAGTCCTCTTATTCAAGACCCTGTAATCTATGCACATATGAACAGTACCATCTTTCTTCTTCACTAGGACAACTGAAGAAGAAAATGGTGACTTACTCGGTCAAATGTGACCCATAGCAAGCAGCTCCTTGATAGTCTTCTCTATCTCATTTGTAAACTGCTTTGGATGCCGGTAAGGAGTAATCATGATGGGCTTGGCACCCTCCTCAAGCTCTATGATGTGCTCAATACCCCTGTCTGGAGGTCTTCCTGGTGGAATGTCACTGAAAACCTTCCCATGCTTAACTCTCAATTGTTGAATGTCAGGATGATATTTGGTCTTATATTTTCCCTCCTGTGTAGGCGTCAAAGTGCACTCGATGGCCCACTCAACCATGTCATGACACATAAATCTCTCCATCCATCGGAAGGAAATAGTTCTGACGTTACTGTCTCGGATGGCCTTCAGTATATGAGTCTTCCCATCCACCTCGAACCGGATCTCCATGTCTTTGAGATGAAGTGTAACTTCCTCAAGGGAATGAAGCCACTTCATACCCAAAACTAAATCAATATCACCCATATTTACCACATAATAATCAACCTTGAATTCATAATTATTCAAGCAGAAAGGAAGATCCTTAATCATACAGTCACAATTGAGAGTGTAACCATCAGCCACCTTAACCTGAATGCCCTCAAACTCTTTGGTTATGAGCCCACGCTTCTCCACAAATTTGGCATCTATAAAATTATGGGTGGCTCCTGTGTCTAAAAGGGTAATAACCTTTTCACCACCCAAAACTCCATGCAATCTGAAAGATCCTTCCTGTTATATGCTAGACAATTGTTCCTCCTGAAACTGGATTTCTGACTCTGCCTCCACCTTAGGCTCTGATGCCTTTGACTCTGACTCCTCAAAACTCTCCTGCTATCTAAAATTTTTAGATTTTGAATCCTCATAATAAGCCCACATAACTCTATTGGCCTTACCCTTAGGCCACAATGGACAATCATGGTTAGCATCATAGGGACCCTTGCAGTAGAAGCAAAGCTTCTTCCTGTGCAAATCATTAAGAGTCTCACGATCCAAGTGTAAGGAAAGAAAAGGTGCGGAAGCAACTTTCCTAACGTCAAAACCATAGGGAAGTAGAAGACAGTACTTTTAATTTTCAAATTACAATCCAACTAAGACACACATGAAAGATTTACAAAAACATAAATAATACACAAAGACAATGAACAACAGATTTACATGGGAAAACCCTTTCGAGAAAAAACCCACCACACCAAGTTGAATCTCTTTGTATTACAATAACAAACAATTACATACAATGCAGAGATACAACTCTCAAGTATTAGTTCACAGTAGCTTCATTCACTATTCTTCCTGTTACAAAAATGCTCTCTCTTATTCTCAATCTATTTTCAACTCAAAATGCTATCCTTTAAATATTACCACATTCTAATTTTTTTCCTTTGTTCATCCTTATCCGCCATTACCCATCATAGAAAGTTTCCATCCCATTGCAGATTTTTTCCTTGCATATAGTTCAACTCCAGCATTGCAGCTGTTGCAAAAATCTAACCATCAACCATTTGAAATTCGCTTCCTCTGATTGGTCCACAAGATGCCACATAGGAAATTCAAATGGTCAATGAAACATTCAACTGAGTTCGCATGTCGGTGAGACACAAGAAGTGTCTCACCGATGCTCAATGGCTTCATATCGATATCGGCGTAAGTCCCAATAGTCGGAAAGATGTTATAAAAAAATCCACAAGTCATACTGAAACCACCGAAATCAAATGCATTCCTATCGGCAAGAGATTTCTCATCGGCAAGACTCATACTGATGCTCACAAGTCACATCGATTTCAAATTTTCCTTCAGCAAGACTTTTCCATTCACCAAGAGGTTTCGCCGAGTCTCGTCAAGTTTCACCGAAGCACCTAATAGCCGGCAAGACATTCGTCTTTCGCCAAGACTTCACTCCAAGCAAACATGTCTTATTGAGTCAGCAAGACTTTTGTCTTTCGCCAAGACCTCAAATCCAGCAACCAAGTCTTACCGAGTCGGCAAGACTTTTTTCTTTCGCCGAGACCTCACACCAAGCACTCATGTCTTACTGAGTCAGCAAGACATTTGACCTTCGCCAAAACCTTTCACTGAGCGCTCATGTCATATCGAAGACTATCAGCGAGACTCTCCAAGTCGCCAAGACTTCACACTGAAGTCTTTTGTCACCGCAAAGGCACCAAGCATATACTCATCGGCAAGACTTTACATAGTCGCTGAGAGGTCTTCCCGAGACCTTTGTGTTACCCCGATGACCATATGCTATCGGTGTCGGCGAGACATTTCATATCAGCAAGACTACATACCGACAACCCAAGTCTCCCCAATAGTTGCGAGTGAATAACAATTGGTGAGAGAAACAACAGTTGGCGAGAGATCTTGCTGAGTCTCCATGTCATAGCAATAGGTCTATTCGGCAAGACCAAAACAAAGTCATAGCGACTAGGGCATTTCAACAAGATTCAGAATAGCTAGTCATCCAGACATCAATAATGTCACAACGACTTTTCCCTTCAGAAGTTATATGCCAGTAAGGATTGAGGCACCTATTCCAAAAATATCCCACTTGACGAAGATCTTACTGACACCTCCAGAGCATAATAAAACTACTAAAATTCATGGGCCAAGAGGCCCATCGAACTGGCACACCACCTGTATTTGTTTGTGCTCACAGGCTTCGTCAATGCATCTGCAACATTCTCCAAAGTATCCACTTTCTCCAAAGAGACCTTCCCATCCTCCACCATATCCCGTACAAAATGATACTGTACATCTATATGTTTCGTCCTGGCATGGAAAGTAGGATTTTTTGCCAAACATATAGCACTCTAACTATCACAGTAAATTGTAATTTTTTCTGCATCAAAACCAATGTTAGAACACAAATGTTTTAACCAAATTGCTTCTTTACAAGCATGTGTAGCTGTCATGTATTCTGCCTCTGTAGTGGACAAAGCGACTATACCCTGCCGCTTGCTCATCCAACTCACTGCACCACCATTCATCATGAAAATATATCCACTGGTGGATCTCCTGCTGTCAATGTCCCCTGCCCAATCAGAATCCACATAACCTTGAATACTGAGAGTCCTCTATGATTCAACCAAGTTCCCATGGTAACACAAAGCATAGTCTGAAGTGCCCTTCAGATATCTAACCACTCTCTTCACAGCATCCCAATGTGTCCTTCCAGGATTAGCCATAAACCAACTAAGTACTCCCACTGCTTGGGCAATGTCTAGCCTTGTACAAACCATTTCATACATAAGGCTGCCAACCGCACTAGCATACGCCACACTGGTCATGTCCTCCATCTCAGTAGGAGATTTGGCGCCTTCAATGATAGCTTTGTTCCTGCTAACCTGGAACAACTAGTTGCTTCATCAGGGCCTGCAGAACCCTCTAGAATACTTACTCTAACTAAGCCAAATTTTTCTATTCTTTCTGTCCCTGGTTATTTCCATTCCCAGAATATACCCTACTGCACCAAGATCTTTCATTTCGAACTTTGCAGACAACTGAGACTTAAGATCATAAATCATTATCTTACTATTGCCTATGAACAGCATATCATCAACATAGAAAGCAATAATAAGAACTTGATCACTTTCAGCTTTGTAATATACACAATGATCACACTTTGATCTTACAAATCCCAATGACAAAACAAAAGTGTCAAATTTCTGATACCACATTCTAGGAGACTATTTTAAACCATACAGAGATTTCTTCAACTTGCAAACCAGTCTTTCTTTACCTTTTTCCATAAAGTGCTCCGGCTGGGACATATAAATTTCTTCTTCAAGATCACCATGAAGAAACGTTGTCTTCACATCCATTTGTTCAATCTCTAAGTCATACGCTATTGCAAGTGACAAAAGAAATCTAATAGATGTCAGCCATTGTAGGAGAAAAGATTTCCCCTCACCAAATAACCTTTGCAACCAAAATTTCACTTTATATTTTTCTACACCGCCATCTAGACCAATTTTCTTTTTAAATACCCATTTGTAGCCCACAACTTTTCTCGCTTTAGGCAATGGCACCAAACCTGGTATCATTCTTTTCTAATGATGCCATTTCTTCATTCACGGCTTCCAAATCAAGAGTTTGAATTAGACATTTTAAATGCTCCTTTCATAGTCCTAGGTTTATCAGTGGAATAAAGTATAGGCACGGGGTAGACTCTATCAGAGAAAACCCATACCTATCGTTACTTTCTTTCACAAGTTGACCTCCTCACAATATGAGGTAGTTCTTCTTCTTCAGAACTTTCAGAGCTACTTGAGCTTTCCTCAGATTCATACATTTTGATTTTTCAATTCCTCTTTATCTAGTGTCGAGGAATTTTTCTGCAGATTTATTTTCTGATTTCTTCTCTGACTGCGGATCTAGTGTAGAAGGCTTCAACTCATGAAAGATAACACTTCTACTGTACAAAACCTTCTCAGTCTCAAGATTCCAAAGCTTGTATCATTTTATGCCAGCCTATAGCCAATAAAAATACACTTTACAACTTTGTTTTCCAACTTAGATCTTTTTTCAAATCCAAGACATATGTGCATATGTCACCAAAAGACACCTAATATGTCTTTGAGAGGGCTTCTTTCTAGACCATGCTTCCAAAGGCTGCCTTCTCAACAAGAGCAGAAAGAGAACAATTTACCAAGTAACATGTCAGAGACTGCTTTTAGCCTAAAACTTCTCCTCCAAGCTAAAGATCGCCAGATACTGTGCTCTTTCCATTATGTTGAACCTTTCAGAACTCCATTTTGTTGTGGAGTGTAAGATGTAGTCTTATGTCTTTAATCCCATATTTTGTACGCATCTTTCGAATTCATCTCACCGCCATTGTCATTCCTTAAACATTTTATTTTCCTACCGCTTTGATTTTCAACAAGGTTTTAAATTCCTTAAACCGACTAACACTTCGGACTTTCATAAAATATACAAATGTTCTTCTTGAATAATCATCAATAAACTCCATTACATAGTATCTTGATTTAGACAGAGAAGGAACATTCACTGACCAAAACATCATAATGAATATAATCAAGCAAACCAAAAGATTTGTGAGGACTGAATAAAATGAAAAAAATGCTGTTGTTTACCATATATACAATGTTCACAAAACTCGAATTCGAGGTTACAATCTTCAAGCCCCTCAACCAATTTTTTATTCTTCAAGGTCTTTAAACCTTTCTCACCAATGTGGCCTAGCCTATGATGCCAGAGCATTGTCTTTTCTACTGGAAGTTTAACCTCCATGGAGTTTACACCATCAGGAACGTTTCCCTCTTTTCCTCCAAGAGTAGCTTTTTGTGACTTCGTAGAGACACTATTGCATTGAATAGCTTGTGCATCCAACTTGTACAAGGTACCAATTCGAGCACCCCTAGCCAAGCACCATAGAGCTTCTAGTCATCTTGCAGCCATTTCCAGAGAACATGACATGCACTCCAATATCATTCAGCTTGCTTATAGAAAGTAAATTACGAGCCAGACCTGGTATATGCATCACATCATTGATTCCCTTCACTCTTCCATCAGGGAATTGAATTCTGACTCTTCCACGACCAACAATTTACAAAGATGAATCACTTTCCAAGTACACCTTTCCACCATTGTATTCTTCATACTTCATGAACCAGTCTCTATGAGATGTCATGTGGAAAGATGCTCCAGAATCAATCAGCCAGACATCATCAAATGCCTGCATAGCCAAAGTTGCAATGAAGGCATCTGCATCACTCTGAGAAGAGTCATTGTCAGAAGAGGTCTTCTTCTTCTTCTTTTTCTCCTCCCTGCAATCCTTTCAGACATGACCAGGTTTCCCACAATTCCAGCATTTCACCTTGGAATTCTTTCCAGGAGACTTTGATCTCCCTACTGATTTCGATCTGGATTTCTTGTCTTTCTTCTTGCCTTTCTCCTTCGATCTGCCTCTAACAGCCAGAGCCTCCTTTTCCATCTCAAAAGATTTTTTTCTCATTTCTTTTGACAACAAAGAAGCAACAACATCTTCCATCTTGAAAGTGGATGTCGTACTCCCAATAGCCATCACCAAATGATCCCAAGAATCTGGTAAAGAACATAGCAGTAGCATGCAACGATCTTCATCTTCAATCTTCACACCAACAGATGTTAGCTGAGCAATCAGCATGTTGAATGCATTCAAATGATCAGCAACTGATCCTCCCTCTTGCATTCTCAAAGAGTACAGCTTCTTCCTCAAGAATAATTTGTTCACCAAGGACTTGCCCTGATAAATAGATGCTAGTATTTTCCACAAGGAAGATGCAGTCTTTTCTTCATGCACGTTCAGAAGAATAGAGTCTGCCAAACAGAGCCTTATCAGCCCCTTAGACTTTCTATCTGCAAGATCCCAATCCTCTTGTTTCATGCCTTGAGGCATTGTTCTAGACACAGCAAGCCATAGATCACGATCCACTAATAGATCTTCCATTTTGAGTTTCCACAACTCAAAATTGCTAGCATTGAATTTCTCTATTTCCATCTTCCCGAATGTGCTTGCCATCTTAATTTGTAATTAAACTATCAGACCTTTACCAAACTCCCACTAAAAAAGAATTGACACAAAAAACCCAACCCTCTCACAAGGATAACACAACTGGCCAGGCTCTGATACCACTTGTAAGGAAAGCAAAGGTGTGGAAGCAACTTTCCTAACGTCAAAACCATAGGGAAGTAGAAGACAGTACTTTTAATTTTCAAATTACAATCCAACTAAGACACACATGAAAGATTTACAGAAATAGAAATAATACACAAAGACAATGAACAACAAATTTACGTGGGAAAACCCTTTCGAGAAAAAACCCACCACACCAAGCTGAATCTCTTTGTATTACAGTAACAAACAATTAGATACAATGCAGAGATACAACTCTTAGGGATCAGTTCACAGTAGCTTCATTCACTGTTCTTCCTGTTACAGAAATGCTCTCTCTGATTCTCAATCTATTTTCAACTCAGAATGCTATCCTTTAAATATTACCACATTCTGATTTTTGTCCTTTGTTCATCCTTATCTGCCATTACCCGTCATAGAAAGTTTCCATCCCATTGCAGATTTTTTCCTTGCATACAGTTCAGCTCCAGCGTCGCAGCTATTGCAAAAATCTAACCGTCAACCATTTGAAATTTTCCTCCTCTGATTGGTCCATGAGATGCCACATAGGAAATTCAAACGGTCAACGAAACATTCAACTGAGTTCGCATGCTGGTGAGACACAAGAAGTGTCTCACTGATGCTCAATGGCTTCATATCGATATTGGCGTAAGTCCCAATAGTCAGCAAGATGTTATAATGAAAGCCACAAGTCATACCGAAACCACTGACATCCAATGCATTCCTATCGGTAAGATATTTCTCATCGGCAAGACTCATACCGATGCTCACAAGTCACATCGATTTCAACTTTGCCATTGGCAAGACTTTTCCGTTCGCCAAGAGGTTTCGTCAAGTCTCCTCAAGTTTCACCAAAGCACCTGATAGTTAGCAAGACATTCATCTTTCGCCAAGACTTCACTCCAAGCAAACATGTCTTACCGAGTCAACAAGACTTTTGTCTTTCGCTGAGACCTCACATCGAGCAACCAAGTCTTACCGAGTTGGCAAGACTTTTTTCTTTCACCGAGACCTCACATCGAGCACTCATGTCTTACCAAGTCGGCAAGACATTTGACCTTCGCCAAGACCTTTCACCGAGCGCTCATGTCATATCGAAGACTATCAGCAAGACTCTCCAAGTCACCAAGACTTCACACATAAATATTTTTCCACCGTGAAGGCACCAATTGTATACTCATCGGCAAGACTTTACATAGTCGCTAAGAGGTCTTCCCGAGACCTTTGTGTTACCCCGATGACCATATGCTATCGGTGTTGGCGAGACATTTCGTATCGGCAAGACTACATACCGACAACCCAAGTCTCCCTGATAGCTGTGAGTGAATAACAATTGGTGAGAGAAACAACAGTCGGCGAGACATTTCATATCGGCAAGACTACATACTGACAACCCAAGTCTCCCTAATAGCTACGAGTGAATAACAATTGGTGAGAGAAACAACAGTCGGCAAGAGATCTTGCCGAGTCTCCATGTCATAGTGATAGGTCTATTCGGCAAGATCGAAACCAAGTCACATCGACTAGGACATTTCAACAAGATTTAGAATAGCTAGTCGGCCAGACATCAATAATGTCATAGCGACTTTTCCCTTCAGGAGTTATATGCTAGTAAGGATTGAGGCACCTATTCCAAAACCAAGGGTGTTGCTGATTTTCCCTTTGAATCACTCTTAAAATCATATTTCTCCTTATTTTTATTGAATCCCTTGTTGTCCTTAAATGAAGAAGTATTCCTGGATTTGAACTTGTTAAATGGAGCTGCAAGTTCCATGCTGCGTGCCTTCTTCATTGCTTCCTGTAGTGAGAGAGGATAAAATGCTTTGATCCATCCTCTCATCGGCTCCAACAACCCCTCCACAAAGAGTACAACTAGACACATCTCTGATATGTTAGGAACCATCACTGATAACCGCTGGAAATCTCCTATGTAAGCCTCCAAGCTACCAACCTGTCTCAACTGGGCCAAATCTCTGAAGTAAGTCTCAGGATCCTTCTTGTCAAACCGTTCCACCAATCTGTCCACAAACTCCTGGTAAGTGGTGATATGGTCATGCTGAAGTGTCACCATCCCATGATGCCACCAGTTGTTATCACCTGAAGTTGCACCCTTGTTGAACCTAATGTTCAACACCTCAGTGTAACATGGGAGGACCTCTAAAGATGTGGGTTTCTTATAAACAGAGGTCAACCTCCAGAGAAGGTCGGCTTCCTTTGGTGTCACCTAAAACTACTGACCTTGTAAGGAAAAGGAAGAAGGAGAAACATAAAAATGGAAATTAAATCCTAAGGTGATGCTCTGAATTGATAAGAACAATGAGATACTCGATTTAAACTTGAATACTGATGATGGAGATGGGGCTGCACAACAAGATTTTGTGGATTATGCATACAAATAGGTTCGATATGCACACACTTTGAAGAAGGAAAAATAGACTTTCACAAATTGAAAGCTCATGTGCAATTGAGTAAACAAGGTTTATAACCTACATGATACCACTTTTGCAAAGAAAGGCATGCTAACATGAAACAAAGCTATAAGGAAAAGAAATATTTCAATAAGTAGCTTGATGAATCACTTAAAAATGCATAATACTTCACAAGAATTAGAAGGCAAAGAGTGAACCATCAATGGTAATCAAGGTGAATTTTATATAACATGTTCCAAAATGAGTTACAGAATTCTGCTGATCCGAAAGAGGACTGTAGAAGTCACAGACTTCAGAAAAGCATTCAGGAGAACTTTTTTACAAGAAGGCAAAAATGCCTTATATACAAAAGTGAGGTCGGCTCCTTAGGGCTTACAAAAATATCTCCCATTCGGGATAAATCTCCTTTAGATCTTTTGATGAAATTAATGTTGCATCCCCGCATGTCCATGTCGGTGAAGAGTCATTCCTTGGAGAAGCCTTCAGATCTTTCATAGCTACTGCATTCATTTCTGATCCTTGTGTCCACCTTTGAACCTCCCTGTCGAGCTGCTTTGAATGCTTAAGAGCTCAGAGCCGATCCACGTCGCCTTCACCCTGTTGATCTTCTTGGCACTGGTCAAGTTGTCACAGCTCCTCTTTAGCTCCCTCTGATTGGCTGGGCACATTTCACGTAGATTCTTTATGCGGTCAAAGGCTTGCTCAGTCAGAATTGCATGTCGATGAGACACAAATTATGTCTCCCCGATGCGATTATATCTTTTTGTAACTATCGGTATAACATGGAACTGTCGATGAGAGTCTTAGCGAGCAGAAAAAATCATACCGACACCCTTGGAACCATCGGTAAGACTATCACTTTCGGGAAGACCTTATGGCAATCCGCTAGGAGTCATACAGATATCTCTTTCATCGTTGAGACCTTGATCCTATTGGGAAGAATCCTACCAAATGTAAGACCTCCTTTCTGAGTCTCCCCAAGCTTCACATTACAAACCATATCGGTAAGAGTTTATCAATGTCACCCCGAACGCATTTCACTCTACCTGAGCTCTACATTTCCTTCGGTGAGACATTGGCAAGTCGGTGAGACCTCCATCACTCGGCCAGAGGTGATATCAATGTCAAACTTTCTCGATGATGATCTTTTGCATCGGTGAGACCTTATGTCGAGCTCCTTCCCTTTTTGCCGAGATTTCCTTGTCTTTCGCTGTGACTCCCATCGGTTGGGAAGACATCTCCCCGAGCTTTAAATCTTTGGGCGAGCCCATCTTGTTATCGGAAAGACCCCATCTTTTCGGGAAAACATCTCGCCGAAGAAAAGCTTTATGTTGAGAACTCCCCAATGAAACACTGTCGGCGTAACCCTTGTCGGTCGTCGAGACATCATACCAACACCAACTTGTGAACAACCTTCAACGTAACTTTTGCCTGTCGGTAGGACCTCATGACGACTTGACTTTCCTTAGGCGAGACCCCTGACCTTCGACGAGACATTACTTGATCGCCGGGACATCATGGCGAAGGATTCAACTCTTGGCGAGTTCATTTCATTGTCACCCATATCGACAAGACCCCTCATCCTTCGGCAGGAGTCAGAGCGAGGGCACAACTTCGGTGAGACCTTGGCCCATCGACGAGAGCTCTTGTCGATGGAATCTATTTTTCCGAGACGTCAGCCTTTCGACAAGACATTATACTGAAGCCACCCAGTTACACCGAAGGCATCCACCCTATGACATTCTTCTTCGGTGTAACTTCCTTTAGTCGACAAGACCTCCTAGCAAGGTCAAAATCTTTCAACGAGCTTAGACCATTTCGGGGAGACTAGATTCCTTCGCCAAGACATCATGGCAAAGAGCAACCTTCTTTTCCGAGGCCAAGCCCACTTTGGCGGGACCACCGCTTGTCGGTGAGACGTCATAGCGAAATCCTCCATCCTTCCTAGGCTTACTTCATTTCGAGGAGACCCCTAGCCTTCAGCAAGAAGGAAAAACCCTTTGGTGAACTCGCTATCGGTGAGACCCTTCATTAGTCATCGAGACTTCATATCGAAGGAAAAACCTTATGCCAACAATGAAACCCCCTTGGGAAAGACTCTACATGGTGTCACCGAGATCTCCTACCGAAAGCAAAACCGTTTCCCCTAGCGCCAACTTTGTGAGCTACTATCGGCGAAACATCCCAAGTGGAGATATGCATAAAAACTCATGGCGACTCGAATGTCTTGGCGACTGGTTTATTCAAACAAATAGAACGCATTACTAGTCGACAAGACAATAGAGGGGTCTTGTCGACTTTCTTCTCTAATGGATTTTATGCCAAATCTGACTGAGGCATACTTTTCAAATGAGCTCCTTGTGAAATTTCATCAGATGCATGAACTAGCCCTCAATGCAAATGTCCCATTTGGTCCTTATGAACATCTGAAACATAATATGTCTTGCCTGATTGAGCCAATAGGTGAAAATTGGGTAACACTAGTCATAAGCTTCCCCCTCAAGATGCAAAGTAGCATATCTAATAGCATCCTCCTCCACCATGGGACGCAATGTAAGGAAGGTATCCAGCTTACTGATCCAAGTCTGTGCTATAACCTTACCGCTGCCATCAAACATAGCTAATGTGAGCTTGTTTGTGGCATGATTCAAGTCACCATTCTGATGTCTAGGCCTCCTAGCTGGCATGTTCCTATAATGCTCTCTCCTCTATGTGAGAAACCTATCAAAAGTAATTCTCTCTTTGACCTCTGGGGTCAATAACTCCCACTCATCGTTCGTTGCCATAAGAGTATTAGCGAACACTCCCTCAGGCTCCTCATCTACAATAGCCCCATCATGTTCCTATCTCACAAAAGTAGGGCGGGTAGGCCTATTTGTTGTCTGTGAAATAGTCCTAGGTATCCTCTGTGAGCCTGCATCACTCTTGTCCTCGTCACGACGTGGTGATGGTCTCCTAGGTGAACCTATCCTCTGTATCACCATGGTCAACTACTGTAATACATCAGCTACATGCTGCTAACCTGTCCATAAATCTCTAAGAGTCTGTTTGACCTCTGCATCTTCATCTCGAGGATCTCGAGGAATCTCTATTCTGTCAGCCATGGTACTCGGCTGCCTATTCAATTCTCGTTCCCTATCAAACAAAGCTCTCCTGCGAGTGTAACATCTATGAGGCCCAACCCCTTGTGGCTACATATGAATCCCAAACCCTCAGGCTAGCAGGAAACCACTCTGATACCACTGTAGAAACTCGTTTTCTCACGATTTCTAAAATTGATTGTTTTGCTTGTTTTCTCTTTGTTTTGATTTTTTTGTGGTTTTTGCTAAATAAGAGAATGGTGTGATTTTGAAAGAAAATGCTTCTAAAACCCTTAATAAATACTAGAAAGTAAATACTGAAGAAAATACACTTCTGAATCGATAGCACATGAATTTATTATTCTTTCTAGATGATTACAATGATGAATCTCTAACATGCAGACAAAAAGGCAAAGCAAAATGTAATATTTAAAAACTTGATTTCTGATTATAGTTGCCCCTAATAATGAAGATCTAGTACTACCAACCTCAGAAGACACTTCTCTAGCCTCGAACTTGTTGCAAATTGACCTAGAGTCCAAGGCGTCCCATCTGGTGAAGAAAATAGACAAGAAAGCAAGGCATCCAGGCTCAAGGAAAAAGTACGACCTTCCAACTGAGTGGTACGGCCTCCAAACCAACAGTAATAAATTTTGTACAACCTTGGAATTTGTGCCAAATGATGAACTGAACCTACTGCTCAAAGATATCACTTCCCCTGATGAATATTAAATCAAACCCTATATAATATCTTCTCAATGATCTCTGTAATAACTTCTGAATGAAGCTATTCAACTGGCAGGCAATAAATTAGCTAATATTTCATAGCCTCTGAACTGCAAACACTGAAGATGGCTCGTTCTCCAATGCAGAAGAAAACTAAACCCTTGGCTTCATTCTCTATAGAAGGAATTGTCTAAACTTGATTCTCATATCCTCATGATCAATTCTTCTCAAAGGAAAACTTATATCTTCTCACTTAGGTCGACTTCCTTCAAAAAAGCATCATTTAAAAAACTTTTAATTTCTCTTTTAATTTTCCAATAGTTTGGACGCCCTTTTAATTATAATTAATAATTAAAAAGTGGCCCCTTCTTCATGATGGTCGACCCCTTCAATAAGTCACTTAAGTTATAATATTAAATTACATTATAACTTTATAATATAAGCTTCAATTAAATTAATATTTATTTTGGCAACTAAATATTAATATCTCTCTCAATATAAGTCTAATTGACAAACCGTCTGAAGCTGGATGATAAGTGACTGAATCTGCATATGACCAAACCATACTGCTAAAAATAGCAGGGGTGCTTCGCTAAGTGTCTCCACTTACTAAAAATAGTAAGTCAAGCAAATGATGTCCAAAAGACCCCGAACGAAAACCAAACTGAATAATTCTGATAACTGAAGCCAAGCCATGCCTCAACAAGACCCTCTATCCACCATATCAGCCTACGAGGGCCACATAATAGGCTAATCATAAGTATTGAGAGATGTCAACTGGAAGGGGACATTACATAGGGCATGGGAAAAGTGTTTCCCTCTTCCTTTGAATCCATGTCAATTTTTATTAAGAATTTTTTATGGTCACTATTAGTTAGATCTAGCAGGTGTAAGGCCAAATCAGTTCATTAATAGAATTATGCCATTTTTCCTTTGAAACATGCCAAAATTAGGGGTTTGATGTATCTAAAAGTTCCTACAAGGGATGGGGGAGTGTTCTTCTTCATCCTATGAAATCCCTTGCATCTATTGTTTTTGTATTAGGGGATGAATTTTAACCTATTGTATTCATGGAACTTTGCATCATATAAAATAAAGGAGCATGAAATTCATCATGGTGCCTATTTTTGTATTTTAAAAACTCATTAAAATATTACCTTCAAGACAATTCAAATATTTTAATCTTTATTGAACCATGTTGGAAGTTCAATGGATTCATAAGCCTCCAACATCTTCTCTTGCACATGCACTATTAGAGCTTTTGACTCTGCTCGAACCATATCAGCAAGTTCAAGGAATTGTGAAATCACCAACAAAACTCACCTCTTTCTCTTTGTTTTATCAATGATTTAGCAAGTTTAAGAACTTTTTAACTCATTTATTTTTCTACTTGACCATTTCCTCCTTTCCTTCATTATGTTGACATTTTCAAAGGTTTGGTAAGAGGGAGTGATGTCAGCTAGAATGGATTTGTGATAAATGCAAGTACAACTACAAATGAAGGTGAATGAAAATGGAAGTACATATGAAGGTCAAAAATTTGCAATACAAAATGAAAAGGAAATGGAGGAACGTTGTGGAGAAATTTAACTAAAGTTAAGTTTTAGATAGGAAATGTAAATATTCAATTACAGTTCAAATTCTCGTATAATGGAAAAGGATGAAAGTTGAAAGGAGAAAAAAGGGAAACTTAGAGGGAATCCAAAGGAAAAGTGAATATTTTACAAGGAAAAATTATTTAAGTAAAATTTTAAAATGGATCTTGGGATTACATCTAGTTGCACTTCAAAATCCTACAAAGTGAAGGAAAGTGGGCAAAGGATGGAGAAGGAAGTTTGTAGGGTTTTGAAGTTAAAAAATATTTAGTTGGGGGTCAAAATCTTGCAAACTAAACTCAAGCAACATTTCCAATTGAAAATTTGTGGAAAAGGGGAAGTGAAGTGAATTGAAGTTGTAGATATAAATTTTACATCCAAATTGAGTGGAAAATCTTACAAATTGAATAAAATGCTCAAGAATTGAACCAAAATCACTAGAACATAAGCTTTTGAGACACCATCAAATTTTAACACCTAAGAAAGCACGTGGAGGATGAAGAAAATAATATTTAGGTAAAATTAACAAATGGAGACCCATAATGATATTTCTTAGATTAGTTATATTTTATGGGTTAAAAGAAACTTAAGTGGAAGAGGAATGAGACACACAAAAAATTGGGTGCCAACATTACTAACTTTGTCCTAAGGATGGAAATTGATAAGTTGGAGCTAACAAAAAAATTGGTTAGGTCAAAGGAGGTATGTGGACTCTGATTTGTAGAATTTTAGCTAAGCCAACAAAAAAACCAATTTGTGTTCCTATTTTTTATGGGAATAAATGTTTTGTTGTGCAGTGTCCTTTCACCTTTAAATAGATGTAAAATATGATTTTTTTACCTTATGCTAGTGTAGTTGGGAGTGATCTATATATTATGTACATATTGAACCAAACATAGACCAAGTAGTGGTAGTTTTGAGTTGTTTGTTGCTAATCTTAGATGAGATCATTGGGTATTAATGTAGAAGGTATTTCAAAATATTTACAAGGTAATTTTAAGTACTATATATGTTATTAAGGAGGCAATACCTCAATAAATCTATGACATTTAGTGGATATTCAAGTATATGGATTTAGATTAAGAAATAAATATCGATAGCAAAATGTTTACCAATGACTACATATATTTAATGGTTTATTAAGTTAGATGAGTAAGTGATAGGTTGTGCTTAATCTATCCATTATAGAGGCATAGTATATGGAAACTACTTATTCTTTAATGAGGCCATTTGACTTAATTTATATTCATTTTTAGGTGAGTTTGAGATTATTTAGAGTTTATTGTGACAATCAAATCATAATTGATTTGGAAAACAACCTAACCTTTCATATAGGGATGAAGCACAATGATATTAGTGTTATTCTATTCATGAAATGATGGAGGATAGGAGGATATTTTTAGAGAAAGTTGTTACTTTAGATAATTTAGATGCATTGACAAAGTTAGTGAGCATAGAGAGGTTTAGATGATGTAATGAGTTCATGGGTCTCACGACCCCTAGTGGACAACTCATAGTTTGATGTAATTTACCTATTGATCTTATAAGGTATACAAAAAATGGGAGAATGTTGAGATAGGTATCATACACCTTACAATACTAATGTTTAAAGTTATGTATAACTACATAATTAAGTTGTTTCACATAGAGTGGCACTATGTGTTCCTTATAGTTTGAATTTGGTACTACTATTGTCATGCTTTATTTAATTTCCAAGTAACTACCAAATAGGCCTCAAACATCATAAAATCACTAATTATATTACAAGTTACAAACCATAATTTTAATTTTATGCACAAATCAGGTGAGCATCAAGGTAAAACATAGAGTTGTGTCACACTTTTAGCCAAAAAATAGTTTTGAGTGAAACAATTGCCTTAAACAATTTTGAGTAAAATTGTTTCACACAAAACCACATAACATATACACAAAACATATATTTTTGAGTGAGATGGTTTTTCTCAAAACCATTAAATATTTTTTTTAGTTAAAAATTTGAAACGAGTTTCAATTTACATGTAAATTTTTGAGTGAAACCCTTTCGATCAAGAGGTTTTTGGTTGAAACCTTTTCACCCAAAATCATCTATGTGGCTACCTATGTAATGCCTTAAGCTGACACACTAAAAAAAACCTAACGAAAAACTTTTTTTGAAACAAAGATTACAACACCAGTAATGCAACAATGATATGTCACACCTGCACAACATGCACACAAGTGTCATAATGACACAACAACAAAGACAACAAGACAACTCCTTTATTACATAATAAATGTACAAATATTATAATAATAACCACTTGTGGGATAAATCCACCATGAAGAACATACAAGAGAGAGAGAGAGGACAACACCTACATGGTGATTGATTACTAAACCACAATCATATTTTATCGCAATGCCACACTAGGATAAGATGAGGGAATCACCAAACTCCAATCCATACTCAAGCACACTAAAAAATATAAGACAAGGGAAAACCATCACAAGAGATTTCCTAACTAGGAGGCATAAACTCTCCACTACTAGAATGATGATGAGTCATTTCCAGACAACCACACGCCTTATAGGATGCCCCATCGCAATGTGACAACACAAAAGTGAAAGAATAATACTCCACTACACCCCATGACCTATGAGGAATATTAAGAACACCAATAAGTCCAACCAAAAAGGTTTACAACCTTCTTAAGTCTTCACAAGAATACGTGCACAATCTCCCTAATCCTAGGTTTGACAACTGGGCAACTTAGGAAGGGGCACATAAACAAGGAGAGAGAAGCCATAAGTTCTCAACAAAAAAACATAAAAACATGCTCACAAAACTAATAAACCCCTAGGACCATGAGGATTTTATTTTTTTTGCATGGTTTTCCCATATAGGGCTCCAAAACAAAGAAAAAAGATCAAGTTTTGAGACAAAGATACTTTGACTAGGTTTTTGAGGGTTTTGATTACTAAAGTAGTCAGGACAAGAAAGATACGAGACATAAAAATTATTCATTAGTGGAATTTTGCTAAGAGAGACACTAGCTATTTTAGGTAGAGAGAGTTAACATATTTTTTGTATAGGAATGAGGTTGCCCAAGTATAGGACCAAGCTACCCAAACAATGAGACAAAAAATTGAGTTTTAAGCCTACCAAACCAGGTCACTCCACTGATGACTAGGTTGCCCCACTATGCAATCAAGCCACCCCACTGGGTATAATTCTTCCCAAGTGGAATTAGTTGAATTTTAAACAGTCTGGTTCATTTATGGATGAGACAAGGTTTTCTTGGTACGATACCAAGCCACCCAACTATGAAATGAAGTCTCTAAGTTCATTTTAAACACCAATTGTAAGATTCTTAAGTTTAATTTATCCTTTAAACAATACAATAAGGGAAAAATAAAGCAATAATACTTGGTTCCAATACCAAGACATGTAATTAAACCAATACACTTTCATTATCAAATCTTACAACCCTCCTCAATGAGAGGTCCAAAACAACATTATTACATTTGAATTTAATGGGAGAAAACATGAATAAGAATAATAACCTTTACTACATTAAATTTATCACCGAATCCACCATTATCCTTTGATCCCCAATGGTGGTTACCATGCCACCTAACCTCATGGAATCAAAAGATCCACTCCTAGAATGCTAAGAGATAGTCACATGGGCCACAATCACAACACTCACACCAAACACATAGGGAGAGGGCACACACACACACACACACACTATACATGAAGTATACAATCAACATATATATCCAATAAAACATTCATCCAATCTCACAAGAAGGATCAACACAAATAGGATCAATTACAAGATCTCATTATGTAAGCTCACCAATGTCTCATCACAAATCCACATTAGGAAATCTCACTAATGTCATAGAAGGAATCATCCTTGGGAAAACTCGCCAAGGGAATAACACATGGAATCCTCATTTGGAAAACTCACCAATAGGATAACAACAAGAAGCACATGGAATTAAATACATCATCCTTCAAGTACTACTCAAATTACACTAGGTTTAGATATTAGAGAGTAAGAGAGGGAATATCATTATAGACACTCATGTGGGGTTAGCGTGGAATTGAGTTTCCTCTCATATAGACAAGGGTACTTGATCCTACAAGTCTTATGCTCCTTGAGCAACTTGTCTTCCTCAATCATCCTTAGCCTATATGAGCACTCAAGGCATGAGAGGGATATCCATTATCTTCGATAATTAATTACCCATTTTTCATTAGTTTTCACTTGCTAATCCAAAACTCCCCACACTATGATTTCATGCATGCCACTTTAGGTCAAGTTCATTTTGGGATCCATTCCCATAACTCTCTCTAATACCTACACCCTAAGCTCATCACATCCTCCAACAAATGTGGCACGAAAAATAATGCACAAAATTCGATTTCATCAAATTTTCTAACAAGTTTCCATAAGCACTATTTCCATAATTCATGAATTACACTTTCATGAAACATTCAAATTCATCATTTTTCATGAAAAACTTTTAAATTTTCTTAATATTTATACAAGCCAAAAACCAAAAAAATCCCAAATGCTCTATTGAATTTTTCTTCAAAATTTATTTTTTCAATTTCAAAAATTCAAAAGTACCCTTTTGCTCTAAATATGCCAAAAAACATACTTTTCACATCAAATTCACATTTCACACATTTCCCAAAAAATTAGGCATTATAACCCCATACTTAGGAAAATTTCAAAAAAAATCTCAAAACAATTAAATGGACATCATATTTTATAAATTGAATCACGTTGGGAGGTGTCTACACTCCCCTAAACTTATTACAACTTCTTGAATTGAAAGAAACCAACCAAATTAAAATAAACAAATGAAATACCTCAAACTTGATCAAATTTTAGAACGAAGAGAACGTCACATACACCAAACAAGAGCTCACAAGGACCGGCATACACACTCCCCTCCCAATTCCTAACCCAATGAATCTGAACTCATTGAATTCCTCCTCTGATTGCACTCCCAATCAAAAAATCAATTTTTTACCCAAAAAAAGGTTTTCTCACGCAAATTTCTTCACAAAATAAAAATATAATTGAAAATGAAGTGCTTTTCCCTATTTAGCCTTTTTTCCAATTTAAAATTAAAACAATATATATTTTTTAATTTTCTTAGTTCCCATTTTCCTCAGAATCCAAATAGACACATCAATCAATTTCTAAATAGCATATATTAATTTAAATTTACGGAATTCCAAATTCAAAAAAGATATTTAAATCAACATAACCCACAATTCCCAAACCAAGGAGCTTTCATAATTTAATTAGATGATAACTTAAATTCATTTATACTTTCATTCCATTTTTCCCTTTTCTTGAAACATAAAAAATATTTTAATGGTCAAAATAAGAATCATTTAAATTCTTAATATTTCATTTGTGAAAAACATAGAATTTAAACCATTAATTAAGTCATACATTCACTAGTCATTCATGATTCATAGGGATTCCAGAATAATTCCTAACTTGGATCTGGGTTCACATAGGGTCAAACATGTCACATATTATACTTGATTTGAGTACGATCGAGGAATGGATGGGGAGGCCCAATGTGACATTTCTGAATTAACCACCTTTGGGGAATAACTTAGATTTGTGTAGCCAGGTGGAGAAATAACCCTGTACCTGTAACCATTCAATGCACATCAAGGATACTTGCTCAATGTATATGTATAGCTGAAGCACAACATAATTAGCCAACAGGTTCCAATAGCATAAAGCATGAATAACATTCATATATCTATCATATAAATCATTCCTCGTACATCAATAAGCACGTTCACAGTTAATCATAACATATATAATGCATACCATTGCATTGAAGCATAATGATAAACCAAGCATGTAAATATACAAAATTCTAACAACCAACATGTTGAGGAACCTCATCTTGAACATGTGGTAGTTCATACACACCATTTAGAGCCATAAAAAGAATCACCACAAAAATCACGAGGAAATGGTGGAGCTGAACCACCAATCTTAGAACTACAAGCTACAAATGGGAGGGCACGACAACCTATGTGGCAACTTAGCCCCTCTTTTCAAGAAAATTAATAAAAACTTCAACTCCAACTCCAAATTTCTCCAACTAGCCCGGGTACTTTCTTGAAAATATAAAAATACCATTTTGTAGAGCTCGAAATTTAGAATCCAAAACTATTTTCTTTTTAATATTTTGATTAGTTATGTTATTTTTTTTCTAATATTGCAAGTAGGTTTTTATAATCAACCATGAAATTGATTAGAAATTAAAAAAAAAACCATTAAAACATTTTTTTTTAAAATATGCGATGCACTACAGGGGAGAATCCTCTCCAAGAGGGTTTTTTTCTAAATCATAAAAAAATTAGACAAAAGTTGATGTCCCATGAAAACTATGATTGTTTGATTAAGTTTGACTTTAAAAACTAATTAAAAATAAATTTTAATCAAATTTTATTTTCCCATGCACTAGATTTTCAAGTAATCTATGTGGGGAAAAAATAGAGATTTTTTTTGTGACATCCCATTGACCTCACTTCTTTCAAAAAATCAACAATTAAAATTCCTCTAAAATATATGCAAATATATATCTAACTAGTTTTTTTTAAATAAAAATTTATAAACATAAACTAAATTAAAAGTTCTACATTTCATTAGTTTACATAATTTTGAAATTCAAAACTATAACAAAGATTTTTGGGGCCCTATGGACTACTCTTGCACTTCTAGGGTTTTTCACCTAAAAGAAGAGAGATAGGGCCAAAAATGCTTATGTATCACTCAAATTAGGATGTGTGTGATGTGATGTGGTGTAAATGAAGTTAACTAAATGCAATAGATTAATCTATGTGGCTTAAAATGAATGTAAAAGTGTAATTACAACTATGTTTGAAAACACATTGTGATATGCAAACAACTATGTAAAGGAAGAAAATACAGAAAGGATAGGGATGAATCTGAGTGCACCTGGAGACTGATAACTATTGCTGGAAGATTCTAGAACCTTTCTGAAGATGTTGTTTTTGTCCACTGGGACTAATTCGCCACAAATGGTGAATCAGTCCTAGTTCTTGTGAAACTTCCATAAATAGGTTTCTGACTGTCGAGAGATGAATTCTGGAAAAATCAAGTTTCAGGCCTATAGATGGGACTAATTCGCCATGCTTGGCTTAATCACTCCTCCTAAATAATCAGAAGTCGTAATCTGGATTCTCAGTTTTAGATCTGCACTTTGTCTCTATAGTGTCCGCTTCCAGTAAAATTGTTATTAGAACGGGTCCTGGCGACTTGTTGTCAATGTTTTATTTGAATGATGAAGAGATGACTTGAATGAATCTAGATGTAATTCCCCGACTATTCCTACTTCCAAGAGCCCCGCAACTAAAACAAACAAGACAAAAGAGAGATATGATGAATGTTAGGACATGGAGGTTTGCCTTGGTCAAACCTCGTATAGGTAATTAAATCAAAACTATGATGAAATAAAGTAATGAAACATACAACAATAGCTATGATTACCTTGTCAGGATGATTTTATCTTGAAATTCTGCAACATAACATGAAGATTCAGTCCTTGAATGCTTTAGGAAGCTAACTTGATGACTTCTAATGAAGAAACCCTAACTTGCTTGACTCAGATGAGAAGATGAAAGATGAATTAATGATTAGAGATGTAATAATGAGTTGTTGTATGTTGTTGGATCTAAAATGAGGATAAAAATACTTATTTATATACAATTGTGCCTTAGTACCCGACAATACCTCATCACAGGCCGACATGAAGCAAAATTAATTCAAATTCCCTCACTTTATTTCCTCAGCCAAAAGGTCAAAAAATGGGGCCGCATAGGACTCACCACACATGGGTGAATGGGTCTCCACCGATGCAATTTACCCACCATGCATGGTGAATGGGTCCACCTGGATGGGGACCACCACCATGGCGAATGGGTCCCACAGGGGCCATTTTGACACCTAAGAAGCCAAGGAATTAGGAAATAAGGTCTAAAATGCCATCTTTTTGGGTATTTGATCAATTAAAGCCTTAGGATGCACAATATGTGGGTTAATTGGCAGACTTATTAGCGATGATGTAAATGTCAAATAGGGATTGGGACACATAAATAGATGTGAAAGTGTGATTAAATACACTTAACAACACTAAAATTAGGTCCACATAGCCTAGAAATGCATAAGAACCAATGTAAATGTGCAAGACACATTACAACACTAAATTATCATTAAGTTTAAGTTAAGAACCTTCTAGATTGATGTAATAATGTTATTAAACACATTTTGTAATGTTGAATTAGGGAGAAATAAGGCACAAGTATAGAAGAGTCGCTAAGTCTCCAAGCAAGACTTTACAACACCCCATGTAAGACTTTAAAAGCATGTTATTTGATTTGGTAAGGGTCCAAGACCTATGTGTGTGGATGCATAAAATGTCTCACAACACTTGACAAAACCCTCATTAAGTCTCCATTTTTATCATGAATTACCCATGTCACAAGAGTCCTTTTTCTACAACAATACAAAAGAATATAAATTAGGGTGGCCTGGGTTAATTTTTGGCCTGTCTCTTGACCACTTCCCTTATAAAATTTGTGAAACATATGTAACGCACCACCAATAAAGTCACCATGTATCAAAATCTTCTACATTTCTAATGTAAATAAATACTGATTAATTGCCGTGTTTCACCATTTGCTGAATTGCCTTTATTTGAAAGCATAATTCAATATCACCACATATATATAAGCTTAGGGTTTAATAATTAGATACCCCTCATGCCAATTTGATGATTAGGTAGAATTTATAGTTGGTACTTTATTGCCTGGAGCAACTATAGGGTTGGCATCAACGGTAAAATTTGCCATTACCCATGTGATTTCCTTATCAATTTTAGCTTGGAAACTTTTGGGTTTATGATTAGGAGTGAGAACTTACCACTATCAAAGTGATTAAGGTCTATTATTTTCAAGACAAAAATATATAATGATCCTTCATTTATCAATTTGAAATGGAGGCCATTCATATCATAAAAATAGTCTCTAGAGTTCATTTTCTTAGACACACAAGATGGATATTTGAGCTACTGCTTTAAATGGAACAAGGAAGATAATACATCCCATCTAGTGTCAAATGTGGGTTTTTTAACCTAGAAATATTCTTAATCAACAAAAATAAGGCATTGTTACAACTAATTTGATTTTGATTTCAAAGATTAAGACATCTAACTTAACTTTGAACATTGTAAAAACTCTAAAAGTTAGCATGTGAACTTAGAAAAGATAAGATTTCCAATTCCTATTTCAACAATACCCAAAATGATATTTACAAACAATACGTGCAAAAGTGTAGATATCTTTAAAAAATATTAAGATTTATATCTACTTAGATATTCCTTGCACATTTGTATACACCCATATGCTCAATTTCTAAAAAAAATAATAACAATTAATTTTAAAATTGACTAATAATATCATACAAACCCTAAAGCATAGACAAAGTTGGCCTTCACCGTGAGATAATGATGGTATGATTTAGCTATGAAGTAAGGACAACTACACTTTTTGACAAATAAAATGATGAGTAGAATTTTCAAATAAAAGGGTTGATGGATTGGATCAAAGAGATGGTAAACAATGCAAGCGCAAACTAATATCAATATAAATTAATGAGGGATAGGTAAGGGTGGATCCAAGCCTTAATTAGATTTGAAAAGTTAAATTAAAATTAAAAAAAAAAATAGAATTTGGAATTTTGAGATATAAAGAAAGGTCAAAACTTTAGGGTAAAATACATGTTAGGTCTATTAAAATGTAAAGGGACAAATAAACTTTACATAAATATAATTGGATAAAATAATTATAAATGATTTAAAATAATAAGTATATTATCATAGATAATAGAATTGATAGAATGCAAGCCTAATCATATTGAAAATAGGAATAAAATAAAAATAAAAGTGTACCTTGAATGAGGAGATGGAAAACACAGTGATAAATGATGATGACCTAAAATTAGAAACCATGTTTGGGATGAATTGATTAAGATGGATAATTTTAATAGATTCAAAGATTATGCAAGAACCTAGGTCAATTATGTAATGCATAATTGATCTCAACATTTATAGATTCAATCTTATCCTATAATTTTTACCTTTTTATGTGACCTTGATGTCTATAGATCCTTTGTGCTTACAAAAGAGAGTCTCGTGTTGTTTGTAACTGTAGACATCTAAATATGTCCATACTCAACCACACTTGACTTTACCCTATTCTATTAATTAATTAATTAATTAATTAATATTTATTTAATTATTTATTTCATCCTTATCTCACCTTTAATTAAATAAATTTATATTTATTTAATTAAATCTAACCTTAGCCCCCAAACCTTCCAACTAAATGAATTAATTAAGACCTACTTAATTTATTTATTTATATAATTATATTCACCTTAGATAAGCATTATTAATCGAAATATTAGTTTTAGAAAGAGTTGGAAGACATTGAAAACCATTTCAAATGATAATGATTTGGATATAGTAATGCTAGATGAATGACACTTGAGAAGTTTAATGCAAACAAAATGTAATGTAACGAATATTATATTGACCAAGTGCAAGATCCAAGGTTTTGCCATATATTTATACAAGGGTTATTATTATTGATATAAAAAGATAATAATTATTGAAGAGTGATCCTTTTAACAAATAAATGCATAAGGGTTATCCTAATTATGGATCTAATAGTTACTTTATGGATGCAAATAACCTAGGGGTGGTGTCTTTTTGGACTTATCCTAGGCACATTATTTAAATAATTTGTCATAAGAAATAAAGAATAATGGATAATTGGAAGTGACTCATCTTGGAACTAGGGTAAAATTGGGATTTTAAACATACAGATTTAGTTTTTGTCACAAAACTAACTTGGGTTAAAAGCACATTTGCATATTTGACCCAAGGAGAGAAAAATGTATTATAAGAGTTACAATTATTTTAATTAGGAAAATATATTGTTTGCAATTGTCAATATTACATTGAGGTAACCAAGAGAACCAATTTATTCAAAATCATATGCTAGGGTAACACACTTAGGACACCCACACAAAGTGGTGAAAAATAAAGGGTAAAAGTGTATCCTTACAACAATAAATAAAAATAATAACAAAAAACATTATTAAAAGATCAATTACATGTATTTTAAATTATTATTGCAAGACAATGATTCCATAAAAGATATGATATAATGATTTTTTTAGTTGTAGAATCAAATGAAGATTTTTTTAGTTGCAAAATCAAATCTAATATGCACAATTTAAATCTAATATCCACAATTTTTAGATGTATTGACTTGACGTGAAAGCTACTTTTTAGAAGCTCATAGAAAGTAGATTTTTTTTAAATAGCTATAAAATAGCATGGGGGGGTCAAGAAAGCAAACACATTCATGTGCAACCAATCAACCATTATGTTCATAGGAGGACCACTTCCATTGTGGCATCGCACCCATTGGCATAAGGATCATTGTATACTAGACTATATATGTTGTTGTAGACAAAGCCCTTCCAATCGATGCATAATTAATTTTTTGGATGTAGATGTGAAGATTTTTAATTGCAAAATCAATTCTAAGACACATTTTTTAGATTTATTTGACTTGAGGTGAAAGCCTTTTTTAGACGTTTGTAGAAAGGGGCTTTTAAAAAATAGGCCAAAAAAGAGAAGAGGGGAGGTTGAGCGAGAAAATATATGTATTTGTAATCAATCGATCATTATGTTGGTAGGAGGGTATTTTTATTGTATCGCAGCCTCATTAGACATGACCTAGAAAGTGAAAGAAACATTAATTACAAACTAAAAGAAATTGGAAATTATGTAAATTGAAACTATATATTCTCTATAGCTAATCACCTTATATAACCCCACATTGCAACTATTCCTTATACCACCAAAATCCAATATGATGAAATATTTGAAAATTGGAAAATGGACAAGAAATAGGACGTGTGTGTGTACGATATAGCCAAAAGGTATTGTAGTTTGAGTATCTATAGTGTTATGTGAACAAGTTCCTTCAAAGATGGAGTTGAAGTTTTCATTTATGACTGCATTAGTTAAATAGGGCAATGCGACTTGATTGAACTGGTCCTCCTAGTAGCGTAATGGTTGATTGGTTACAAATGAATATGCTTAGTATCTTGTCCTCCCCTCTCCTCTTTTATGGCAAAAGATTTCAAAATAATCCCATTTTTATAAATATATTTCTCATAATACTAGACATGCCTAAAAAATTATGTATCTTAGAATTGTTTATGACTATAAAATTCCCATTTTTGAAAATTAATCTCGTATTGATTGAAATGCTTAGTCTGCAACAACATATATACTCCACTAGACTACAATCCTTACATCAATTGATCGATTGACTAAATAAATATGGTTGCTAATTTAACTTTCTCTCCTATTTTATAACCAAATAAATCTATAAAAATCTCACACATCTGAATTAATAAACACCTATCTTTCTTTTTAAAACCAATTAACATAAAAAAAACTTTCATCAATTAAAAAATGACTAAAATGAATACGAACATGCCCATGTCTCCCATGTCAAACCCATTTGGCCCAAAAAGTATTGCAGAACTATATGAAATTATTAGGCTGGTATTTCATCATGTGTGAGACTACCATGCGGGCGTGCAAGCATAATCATATTAACAAATCACTCAACAAGCTTTGTGTAAAATTATGACCTATTGCATTTGTGTCTTTATTTGCGATAGGGCCCTCCACAATAAAAACCGGCTGCACAAATTTCATAACATCACCACTTAGAGCCGCAACAAAGCATAGGATTATATCAAGGTGGGGCCACTTTTAAAATCCGTTTCACATTTAGGATACAAATCTCTCAAAGGTGGGGTCAAGCTTAAATTCAATCTTTAGATCATTTCGAGGAAATGGAATTTGTAGTAAGTTTTGTTAAATCAGATTTTACAAAAAAATAAAATATATATTTATATATTTTTTTATTATTTTAAATGGAAGATTGGTTGGTAGCTAACGTTCAAAGAGAAGTGTAAAATGAGAATATGTTATTTTTCTAATAAGGTTGTATACTCTAAGTCGTAGTATGCATTGTGACATTTGTATCAAGTACGATGGTAAATTAAGACTGCCATTGTATCATAGAGTGCTTAGGCAATGTGATGTCATATCAAGTACACAAACAACCTAAAAATGGTATTCCATCATAAATTGCATAACTTGTGACATTTGTATCAAGTATGAAGACAATCTAATATTTTATTGTGACGTATGTGGAATATGAATATAACTTATGAGTGAACAGTGTAATCTTGTTCAAAAAGACAAAACAAAACAAAACAAAACAATAAACTTTTTAATTAAGATTTATAATAAAAATTAAATGAAAAAATTAAAAACATGTAACTAATCAAACAACCTTCTTATTCTAATTTTAACTCCATAAACTACTTAATCTAGACACATTATTAAAATATTTATTAAAATATTTCATTCATTCACATTCTTTCAATATAATATTTGATTCATTATATATATATATTGATTGTGCATCCATCCCCACTAAAATTGAAAAATGGGCCTTCAACATGCACAAATCGTAAGGAGAGCATTAGATCAAAGAATGAAAAGGCACATAAAAGCTTGTTTAATATGACATGAATGTAATTAGATTTCCACAATCCATATGAATTTACATCTAAATGCTTCTGGATTTGATTGTGTGGAGTATTTTTTCATCAACGTTTCGGATCACACTCAGTGAACCATCATCTTTTTCAACTCTCTATCCTGATGATGGTTCACTGAGTGTGATCCGAAACGTTGATGAAAAAAGACTCCACACAATCAAATCCAGAAGCATTTAGATGTAATATGACATGTTTCACTCCATTTTATTCCTTAGCTTGACCTTTGCAAATTTTCCTCGTATGCTAATTTGCTAAACTTAGAATCTCTTCTAACTACTAGTATTCGTATTAATATTTTTTATTTTATTTATTTCAGTCGAATTACACTTCATTACATTAAAATTCTTTTCTAATATAGATATTTTAAAATAATCTTGTAAGAATCCAAAGTCAAGTCATTTTCACTTAAATGCAATATTCTCTGTATATTTTATTTATTTCAGTCGAATTACACTTCATTACATTAAAATTCTTTTCTAATATAGATATTTTAAAATAATCTTGTAAGAATCCAAAGTCAAGTCATTTTCACTTAAATGCAATATTCTCCGTATATTTAATATACCTCTTGAAAAGTGGGGTGGGCACCCGTGCTTTATTTTAATGATTTTTCATTCTAAGACGATTCTTTTGTCTCTTTCCCTTTTTTAAAATAACTAGATTATATATAGCAGTATTTTATTTTTATATAACATATTATGTGAGAGCATATTTTCAAATTAGAAGTGTTATTTAATTAAATCATCACAAGTAAATAGATGTAATACATCAAAGTCATTTATGGATAAATCTATTGTAATTTAGGTGGATGCTGTAAATAATTTTTTTCACATGATCTTATGCTGGCACAACATGCCTTCCGATGGAATGGAGGAGACTAAACCTCGTGACCTTTTGTTTGCAACAAGATGCTTTAACCATATGAACTAGGCCATCTGCCCCCCATTAATTATAATCAATTAATTAAACTATAATTCTTTAATTTTTTCTATGTAATTTTTAACATATTTAAAAAATAAAAAATAAAAAAATAATTCAATATTTTTCATAAAAATTTAAGAAGATACTTTTATATAAATTAAAAATATATATTAAAATATACATAAAAATATCATTTTACCTTCATAAAAGATCTAACACATCTCTTAAATAAATTATCCTTTATATTTTTAATTTGTTGGTTGTGGATGAGCATACATCCCTTCTTATCTATTCAAGATTTTTTTTTTTAAGAGAATAATGAGAAACATAATAATAACAAGAGATTATAATGAATCAAGGTTTTAAAAAAAATTGGTTTCATTGGGCAAAAAGATTATTATATATGAGATAAAAAGAAAATAAGCTGGATTAAATTCTATTTTTAGACTGAGGAATTTGGTGTAGGGGAACTTTTAAAACTTTTTCACACGATCAAATGCATTTCAAGACAACACACCTCTGTCACCACGGGCCTGTAGAGACTAGACCCTCACAAGTGACCTCTGGGCTCACCCGCAATCCCAAACAAGCTGATTTAAATTTAAGAGAGAGAGAGAGAGAGAGGATTTTTATAAATTGGTGGAATAGATGAAAATTTTAGATTTTACATTGGAATTTATTTAAAGATATGGAGGGATTTATCGGTAATTGATTCTAATTCACTGGCAAAGAATCACCCGCTGCGATCCGCACGGCGAAACGTAAGCCAAATTCCGCCAATGGCCTAAATGCAACACCAGCACCATCTCAAACCCCGAAACAAACAATAATCACACACACCTTCCGCTATCATGCACCCAGACACTTTAGACGCCAAACCACTTTGGCATTGAAAGTTGGTGGTGTTTAGAGATATTGTTGGAGTTTCTAATCCTAGGAGATTCACCTTAGTCAAAATTTTGGTTTCAATTTTATTTGAACAAACTCGAAGATAATTCAAGCAATTATGCAAGATGCCTAATATGTCCTTATTGGTAGGAATTTTAAACAACAAATTATACTTAAATAGTATGCATAACTCAAAATGTGAAAAAATAAGAAAATATGCAAACAAGATTATGCTTTATGTACCCAAGAAAAACCCCAAAACACTATAAAACTCAATGCATTATCTTAGTAATAAGATTACAATACCTTCATAAAGCTTCTCATTCATAACTTCAACGACAATAAGTAACTTAGTTACACTCCTACACATAGTTGAACAAATGAGAATCATATAGCCAAACATCCAAATCCATGCTCTTTGAGACCATATATGCAACTTCCACATTCTTTAATTGTTCTCATCACTACCCATGTGCTTGCTTTTATAGACCAAGCTTGTAAAAAACCATCAAATAGTATTACATAAACCATGAGCCCAAATTCATGTGCTCACTTTCACCCCCAAATATTCAATTTATTTATCCAATGTACCACCTATATTAAATATATGTCCAATGTCTCATATAGCTTACAAGTGTCCCCAATAATACCTATCCTAATGTAGTACACACATAATAAGATACTCAATGATTAAATGACCAAATTACATTATTATACAAGCTATACAACACAACTTTCCTAACACTTATCAATGTAGATGCTAATTTTAACTTTGATGATATAATGCTTCAACATTGGCTAGTAACTTTTGGATGATAGTATGCTAGATGATGATAGATCAAATGAATGGATGATAACAAAAAATAGTGTTTTTCATTTTATGCAACATTGTAGCACCATAAATTAAATGTTTCACACTCAAAGTTGGAAAATCATGGCTATTTGGAGCATGTGATGATAATTAAAATTAAAATTTAAAAATTTAGGGGGTCAAAATTATAGTTTTGATTCTAAACTAGTTTCCTAGTCACCAAAAAAATTTACAAAATTAAGGAATGGAGAATTTACATATTAGACTAATTAGATCCTCGAGGTGGTGGAGTTAGGTTAAATCAAGATTATAGTTAATTTCTAAATTTAACAAATAAACATGTAACTTGTATACATCATTTCATATGGTATAAATGAGTCAAAAAAGTGAGTCCAACTCAAAGAGGAAAAGTATAAGATATACACTTTTCACCCTTACATTTTCTCCACTTTGATTTACATGTGAATTACTTTGAATCATGAATTTCAAAGGGAACTTGAGCATGCAACATGAAATAAAATAATAGACACTTAATGAAAGGATGTAGATATGGATGAAGACTACATGTACGTTCCTTGTAATGAACAATCTTAAAATCTATAAGCATAAAATTCTATGAGTAACATCTAATAAAGAATAAAATATGCATAAATAACAACTACCTGACAATGTCAATAAATAAAAGTGAAAGAAAAGTGATACAAGATTGTGAAGGAGTCACCATGATTAAACAATGTTGGTCTATGAAGGATCCATCATGACAAAATAATGCTAGGCTACATAGGAGTCATCATAACCATGAGATAGTCATTGTAATAAGAATTTAATTAAAGAATAAAAATGAAATATGGCTATGAAGGAGCCAACAACAAAAGTGATATGGGTCTGCAAAGGATCTATCATGATAAAACAATGTTGGGTTACATAAGAGTCATTGTAACCATGAGATGTTAATTGTAATTATGTTTGTTAAGGAACATTAGGGATAATATATACCTCCTCCAATTGATTACATATAATGGGTGGAATTGGAGGAGAGGATCTCTTATCCTTGACCAAAACATGCTCATGTAAATGTAGATAATCAAATAATAATATAAATAACTTTGATATGTAATGAGAATTAAATAAAATTAGATGTATCATGAAATCATGTGTGATCAAGGGAAACAAAATTCCCCCAATTTCCCCTCATTGTTGAGGACAATAATCAAATGATAATAGCCAAGAATGTTAAATAGACACATCTAAGAATAGATATAAATGTAATGTGCCATCATGTAAGACAAAACATGTACCATGTGAAAGGTAAACATGTAATCATATGATAAGTGTGAAATAAAGAGATACTCACCACAAAGGAAAAAGAAATATAACAAAAATAGGGGTTTTCCTCCAATTGGGGGTAAACATGACATTAACAAAGACAAAACCACATGTGGATAATACACAAGTAAATAAGACATAATATAAAAGGTGAAATGACCACATAACGAAGAAAAATCTCAACAATGTCATAATACAAGACAGGTCAGGAGAAAGGGAGATCACAACATACATGACTCGATAAAAAAGGACAAAGTAAAAAATATGAAGTAAAGAATTTGTGTTTTTTGTTAACACAATGAGAGTGGTTGTTGATCACATCATATTTTTCGTCATCCCAACTTAATAGGAAAAAGATGAGAAATAAACACATGTATAAAATATGAAAGAAGAAGTGACATGAAACAAACAAAAATATTCAAATTAACTTGTGTCAACATGCATCACTAAAGACATCTTTCTAATATTCAAACTATAACTAATAAAATGAGAACAACATAAAAATAGAAGCTAATGGCAAAGGAAACAAAACTCAAAGCTCAAAGTCTAAATTGATTATATGGGAAGGATCTTCATCCATAAGGTCATCTTTATCCCAATCATGAAACACAATGCCCCCCTATTCTATCACTAGATGCTGAAGTAGTAAACATAAAATAATACTCTTAGTAAATATACTTGAAAGAGGCTATATTTCTTACTTATCTTTTTTTAATGTGTTTTTCTTGTTTGTTTCAAGGTGTTTTTATGCATAGATTTTAAACTTGTTTAACATTTGCATATTTCCTTGTAACCCAATTTTAAGGACATTTGAAGATCAGATAAATTTAGATATTGACTCTCAATTCCTTTTTTTCTCTTTTCACGATACACATGTGATAGGTTTGTTCATATGGATCATTTGTAAGCAAAAAAGTGACCAAAAGCAACATAAAAATGTCAAAATTTTCCACAATCAACATTACATATTCCTCGTGAGATTTTAAAAGACACCACTCTAACATCAAATAATTAGTATCTTTATAACCATATATTATTGAACTATAATCCAAATAAACTAAGATATTAATATTTATTTATTTCTAATAGTGTCTTTGTATGCCACAAAAAATATGTATTATATTTTTAACATATTTTTATTTGTTCATTCAAACTTGAAATAATTTATAGCCTCACCTTCGATGCTTCATTCCATATACATTGAGAAAAAAAAAATTAATTATTTTTGTAGAAGTTAGGGGGAGCACACTCAATGATCTATTTTTTAAGATGCGTCCACTTTCATAATTAACAAAAAAATATAGAAAAATATTTCACCTACTACATGATCATAAGTAAATTTCCATCAAAGGGTGTTTAAAAATACTTGGCAAAACTAAAAAACTTGGAAGCACACCTAATGCTTTGTTTTATATTTCATTAATAAAAGAAGGAAAACCTCATTGTGTGATATGACCCACTTAAACTTCACCATTTAAAAAATAAACATATAGTTTAGAAACTAGATTTAAAATGATAAAATTCTTGTTCTTAAATTAGCTTTTAATTTTTATTTTATGTATCCGAGTTACTCATTAAAATTCAAGTATTACTAATATCAAGAAAAAGCCACTTAAGACTCTCATTTCTCTACACATTATTGTGCTTAGTAATATTTTTTTTTCATCTAAGTAATATTTTTTAGTCTATTCTATGTTTTCATCCTATAAGAGTCATTACGGAAACCTTCTCTCTAGTGTTCTTAGACATTATACATGTAATATTTAACTGGTTTCATTGCATAGCAAAAATAAAGAGCTTTTGAATATATTATATGATATATAAATTAGAGCTTAAGCATAGAATATAAAATATACTTAATATTTGGCTAAAGCACATAAAACTAGTTGAGAGGATCTAAAATGGTGTATGGGATGATTTTTTCAAGTGGTAAGAGGGTCAAAGCACACCCCTCAATATATATAACTTGTTTTAAGTGGTAAATAGTGTTCCAATGTGCACTTTATTAGGTGGAGTTGATTTTGGTAGTAGATGCAACCTTGGAGCACATCTAGGAGATTATTTCCAAGTTTAGTGGTTGAGAGGGTATAAAAGGGTGTATAAGATATGTTTTCCAACTTTTGGACTAGCAAAAGTGGTGGAGGAATACTCCCCTCTTTTGTTTTCTAGTGTTTTAGTGGAGGTGAAGCCCTATAAGCACTCTCAAGTCATTTCTACCAATTTTAGTGATACATTTTGCCACAAAGTGTGCCCAACTTTATCAATTATCATTCCTCTATTTTTAATAGGATGCTAATAGGGTTTGAGGTTCCTTTTTTCCCTCTCTAACATATTTTAGGGCTTTCAAAATAATTATGGTAAGGATTTTATGCTTAGTGATTAAGGTTTCAAGGTCCACCTATTTAGGAATGAACAATTTATTTTTATATACTATTATTTTAGTAGATTGATATTTTAAAGAATCACGAAGAGGACTTGATTCATTGAACTTATATTTAAGAAGTTGCTAGTATTGGAAAGTTGCTTTTTGAAGGAAATTACTTTTTTGGAGGTTCTTTCTTTGTTTAGGATAGTTTTTGAAGTTTTTTTTTTTAGAAGCTTTATATGGTTTTATATGGTTTGATTTAAATATAATAATTTTTTGGGATAAAGTAATTATTATCCTAAATCCTCATAATTAGGCATTATAATACAACCTTATAAATAAGTGCAAAAAACATGATAATTTTAATGATAATCAATGCTGCACTAAAGCTACTCAAATTATTTTTCAATACATGCTTCTTATGTTTGTATTATGTTTATGGTTTCATTAATTCGATTGAAAATGCATAGTAAAATCAATATTTTTATTATGGTTATTTGTTCATTTTGGTTGTATCTTTGTTTATGACTTAGCTATTTAGTTATTGGAATTATGTGTTGCCTTGTGTTGAGATAAGTATTCCTTTCCACATATTGTGTGCACTAAGTTTTTGTTCTCTACTTTAGCTAATAGGAAGGTGTTGGTGTTGTATTTAGTGTTAGTTGTTTTCAATCTCAAAATCTATAAAATCTCACTTGTGCGAAAACTTGTTACTAGTCTTGTGCTCATATACAAGTTGAAAATAAAGGCAAGAAGTTATTTTATTATTGTAAATGCCCAATATTATCTAGTGTTAATTACTATATTTTATCTATAACTTAGTGCCTAGGGTTAGTTTAGATATCATGCAACTTCCCCCTTATCATTTGAAGAGACGTGTTATCTCACATACAATTGTTGTTTGAATTGTCTTAAAAAAATAAATTAAAATACTAATATACATATCTTTTAGATCAAAACCATTGTGGGATGTCTCATAGGATATGCCACTTGTAGTTCTTTAGGTCTTGTATCTTGATTTTCTCTAGAATATAAAGTCATATACGCTATTTTATTTTTTATTCTTATAGGTTCTTCTATTATCATAAAATCATTATTTTTATCATTTTTCTCTTCATTTTTCATTATTATATGGAGGTTCGTTAAATGTTTTGGCATATTTCTCTATGATAAAATGACCTAATTCAAGAAAAGGATCATATGGATCTCTAACAATTTCAACCACTTCATCTTTATGAACATAATTAATATGTTGATGCAACATAGATGGTATTTCATGACATTGTTCTTTCTATGGCTTCCCAAGTGAAATATAAAATATTTTAAGGAAGGAATAATATGATACAAAACTAGTACTTCCTTTGGACCCACCTTTAAAAAATGCAGCCCATAGTATTAGTAAAATACCATTAGTTATATTTAAACAAGCCCCTAACGGTGCACATGCTTATTGTTAAAAATGATGATTGAATAAATAATCTTCTATGTGTATGCATTATATGTTTTCTACCTATATCAATTATACCCTTGCATGGTTGGACATTAAATAACTTTTAACATACAATGGTCCACAATAGTTATTTGGAAAAATCTCATCATATTAAAAAGTGATCAATGGTATAGGAGAAGAATAAACACCTATATCATTAAGCATAATAGAAAAAAATTCTTTGCATTCATGTAAAATAACATGCCCATCATTATAATCATACTCATCGATCTCATTATCCTTATATAATCTCAAGTCATCATCCTAGTCATGCTTATGCAATTGAATGATTACATGCATCATAAATTCCTTCCATTTGATATCAAATTATGTTTCAATTTCATGCAACACTAAGTATCATGTCCATTAACTTTATGATGATTATAAAATACATGCTCATTATATCCCTTAGGCATAACCCGAGATGCAATGACCCAATGAGAGGATATGTATCATATCCACACTAAGTAAATTTTAAGCACATTATCTAAAGGATCACAAAATGTTACATTTTTCTTGAAATTTTTTGGTTTAAATTAATGAAATTTGAAGTAGAAGAAATGTGCCAAGCATTAGGTCTTTTATCTTGTTTTTCACCACCCTTTTCGAAACTATTTTTCTTTTGAATATTTGAAGAGTATGAAGAAGTAGTATGTGAAGATACATATTTAAGTGCATGTTTTACTAACAAAAATAACTGAACATTCTTCACATGTTCATATAAATCCATATATGAAGCACGACTATTAAGATATACACTTTGTTGCATAGTAACTGATGATACCTATTAATGCCAAAATTTGACGAGGTAACAGTGTCTTATGGGAAACTCAGTTTATGGGGGACCTTTTACGCTGAACTGCGTGACCTCCGAGTTTTTAGAGAATTCGACTTCTTCTGTAATGGGGGTTTGGAAAGGGAAAAGGAAACAGATATAATAAAATAAAGTCTAACCTAAGGCGATGCACCAAGACTTAATGATAGGCATGATAAATCATAGCTCTAAGGGCTTGATTGGTGTTTGTAATGTTTCAAAAAATTAGAAACTGAAGATTATAGCATAAACAATCCATTCATTGACATAAAATAATATTGCATACATACCTACTGCCAAGAAGAGTCATTAGACATGGTCCATGTCAGCAAACTTGCATTCAACATATATAGAAGTTCTTAAATGAAATGTCCAGACAATAAAAACACAGTTTATAGTTTGATCAAATAACATGAAAGAACAGAAAGGCCGAACAATTGGCACAGTTTGAATTTTTTTTGCAATAAAATAAAACAACAATAAAGGCCTAGCATCTTTAACTAAAACCAGTGTTTCCTCCAAATTATGGACCCTTTTCTCACAACAGAGAAAAGTATATATAGCAGGAAAAAACCCCCACCGCTTCAGAGAGCAGTAACAGAAAATATTTTGTAATCCCCTGGCAATGATGCAAAAATTAGAATATTCCCCAAGCCATTGCAACAGAAATGATTTGAAACCAAGCATCTGGTCATCCCAGGCACAAGGGCATCCTCTGCAAATGATGGCGATGGTCTTGGCAAGGCTTAATCAGACAAGTGTCACCATCCCATGCAAATGATTATGACACGTAGTGGCCAATAGTAGCATTTGGTTCGTCTGGTCCATAGCCTGAATATGAGATCCGCTGACTAGACACGTGGCAACATTTCGCTGCCTGTGTGAACCTCTCTCTCTTGCCATGAAAGTCTTGCACTAAGGCTACACATATTGAATGGGTGGAGCACTTAACCAATAGTGGAGGGAACGATCACCAACTGGGCACAAAAGAGACGTGTGGTAGCATTTTGTTGCCCACGATTGTTCCTTCATCTCTACACTGAAAGATTTGTGAAGAGCGGACACGTAGCAAGAGTACACCAAAATAATAATTATGGGGCCCACCAAACTTTTTTTGGGAATGAGGGCTTCCTAGCACTCAAGCGAAGCCTGATGAGGCAGCAAGAAAGAATGATCAAAAGTATCCTGCAGCCACGACATGTGGAAGCATAGTGGGGTTTCCTAGGATGCGAAAGGAATGCAGAAACTCAGGGTTGTGAGGAGTAGAAACGTGGAGCGGGAGAGCATAACTTAGATAAAAGGCTGAGTTGATTACTTGTGATGCATGGGCCGATGCATAGAGGAAAATACACCAAAAGGGAGCTCGTTAAATATTTATTAACAGCTTTTGGTGACTATCAGGGGCGTTTCGCCTAAGGAACGAAGAACCCAAAATTTCTCTGGTTTATAGGCCAGAGTCCCATTTCATTAGATAATGGAATTAGAGATTGGAAAGAGTCACCTATAGAGGCGACCATTCATCCTCAGATGGCTTCACCATGTTGCACAAATTCTCCTGTGCTCCACTTAGATCAATAGTTTTTTTATGAAGCAGTGCATTAGGTAAACTGGCCCCTACTTCACAATGAAACAGTAGTTGTGCAAGCGGATGAATCACTCCCTCAATGTCAGTTGCAATGGGAGGATGACTGAAATTTTTGAAAGCTTCCGGATCATTTTCCCTTTCTTCTATTATTTCTGCAATCTGCTCGGCCATGGCAATAGAGCCATTTTCAAGGAACAGGGATGGCAAACCCATCCTACTTAACTCATAAAAACTCCCTTGTATGTTGTCCAATGTCTTACTCAGAGTAGTCACAGATGCTTTAGTGCGCTGGAAGGCAGAGTGGCAATGGATGAACTTATTTTTCATTTGAGCAGCAACATCTCAATCCTCAATACCCGCTCTGGCAAGGTTCTCATTAGAGACCGAGTATAGCTTGGTGAGTAGATCTTTTGCTTCCGGAACCTTTTCCAAGATGAACCATGGGAACTGCTCAATCATAACATGAGCCTCCTGGCTCAGCTTTGATGCCTTGGTGATGAATCGGAGGGTAGGCTACAGTGCCAAGCAAAAGGTTTTAATATTTTCCCAGTGAGAGATGTACAATTGCCTAGCCAATGGAATGATGTCTGGCTATGCAGGGGAAGATAGGAGAGAGCTTTTAAGAGAAGCAATCTCTGTGTCCTTTGAATTAATGGTCTCAGCCAATTCTTCCCTTTTCTTTTTCTCGTACGCTAGTTGTTCCGCAAAGCTGCTCATTTCTTTATTCCAATTCTCCTCGGCTCGAGAGTGATTTGCTAAGTACATGTCCAGATAAGACTTTGTCTCTTGGAACTCTTCCTCTAATTGAGTTTTTAGGCCCCTAAATTTAGCCTCTTTTTCTTGTATTTTCTGCTCATATTGAGCTTGTTGGTGCTCCAAAGCTTCATTCCTCTGCGCCATTCCTTGACTACACTCAAGGCGAAATCGCTCTAGCTCTTCATTCTTTAGCCGAAGATTCTACTCTGTCTCCAGATTCTTAGCCTGCAGATCCTTTACCATGGTAGGTTCAATAGTCTGAATCTTCGCAAGTTCACCCTAAAGTCTGTTCTTCTCATCCTCCACTACCAACGCCCTCTCTATCATATGTGCAACATCCGCCTCTAGGGATTTCTCTTTTTTCTCTAAAAAACTAACTCTTTCCCTTACCGCTTTAAGCTGCTCATCCTTCTTCTTTAACTAGCGACCAGTTTTAAGGAAGTCAGAGGTGACCACCCATTGTGTTTCCTCCATGATCTCAACCTTATCCTACAGTCGGTCCACCTTCATGTCGAGCCCTACCACATATATTTCATAATCTTCTGGGTGCATCTCTCCCTGAGACTTGGTTACTCTCGGGTACATGGTTGTAAACTTCAATTCCTGTTGAGTCTCATCATAAAGAGTGTATTTTTGGCTCAACAAAAGCATTGTCATCTTTTGCCCTGCGCTTTCACATTCTACTTGCACGTGCCTCCTTTTCGCAATCAATTTGTGCCATAAATTCAGTTGGCGACGAAACTAGTCCGATTGCAAAAGAAGCACCAAAAGGTAGGGCATAGGGATAGGTAACCCTAATAGGCGCAAACATTTGTTTCTTTTGGAGAGTGACGGTTTGCAGGGAGAAGTGGGGCACGTTCCAAAGCTTGGTTTGAGGACCAACAGAAGGGCTAGTCACTTGTAACGACTGAATTGGTAAATCAGTTGGAGGACTCATAGACTGGGATGTTGGAAGAGTTGTCATTGTAGAGTCAACTTGTTGCGATGGAAGAGGATCTGCAACAATAGCAGAAGAAGGGGTACCCGTATGGGGCACGTTTTCAAAAAGTGAGACAAGGAGAGCTTGAGCGGCAGTAGTGGGCATAAGGGTTCGCGGAGGAGTAAGCTCGGGTGGAGTGGTCTGCGAGAATTGGGTGAAACATCCACTATATGTTGGATTAGAAGTGGGAAACAGAGGGCCAGTACTTGTGGTAGGGATCGCCGCTAAGGCAGGGGCAGATACCAAGGAATGAGAAATAAGGGAAGAAGGAGCGAATTTTACCTACTGACTAGTTGATGGCGGCTCTAGAATCGTTGGCGACTCTTCCCTAGCCTCAGGCTCCTAGCTAATTGCAAGCACTTGTCTTCCGACGAGTTCTTGTGAACCTTCTTTGATAATGCTCTCTATGCACTGCCACTTTGTCGATAGGGTCTCTCGAGCTTTGACAACTATTGTCGTTTGTTGTTGTGGTACCTTGGCTTCCTTAGCAGCCCAAGTAAGTGTATGTGAAGCCCTTGATATATTAAAATGCACATTTGTGGCCACATAGGCAGGTTGTCCGGACCCCTTTTCCTTCGACACGGAGGAAGCAGAAGTTGTCGCTTCTTCTTCTTCTTTCTCTTCGAACACATCCTTCGAGTCCTCACTCCTATTAATGCTAGAGTTTGGGTTGGGGTGGTCATCATCCCACCATTGTTCAAATTGCCTGTCCTCCTTCAGACTTTCATAAGGGGCATCCAATTGCCCTATCTCTCGGCGATACTTCCATAAAGCTTCTATTTTTCATCAGTCCACTCTTCATCCTTCTGCAACTTATTGTACATGGCATGCTCCATGTGGACATTATCTTTGGCCACCACCACAACAAAGTAGAACTTGTGCCATGGCCCTCTATTATCTTGAGTGGGAATACGCGCCAGTTCAACAAATTTTTCATCCTTGTCTACCTGCGGGTTACGCCGCTTCTCCCAGTAAGGTCAGGGAACATGTGTAACTTTCATGTGTGGCTCCAGCAAGTCATTGAAATGGTTGTAATCCCACTTGTCATTTATCAAAACCAACCCTAAATGAGCCAGTTTATCCTGCAATAACTGATATGATTGTTTCTTTAACAAAGTCACCGATTTGAAATTCTTCAGACAAGTGAAGAATCCTTTTCTCTTGACACTTTTGCTACTGCAAAAGGTAAAATCGATGATACACACCTGCCTATACATTTCAAGCGCGAGCACCCTGTCTGTGATGCAGGCTAGGAGAAGGAAAGGTTTACCAGTGAAGCCTTGCATACGAAGAATTATGAAATATGTTCCTAAGAACCAGTCATAGGCGGGAGTGAAACTTTGCATATATCCGGTCTGATCCCTATCAAGCTGGATTATGTCACCTTCTCCTCGTAAATCATGCAAAACCAGAGTTATGAATAATATGAAAATGCATAATAATCATATGACACTGAAAGAAAAGGCATCCACATGGATACTGGCTTCCTCTTACTCTGTTCATCAAAAATTGATAATTCAAAATACCGAGCAAAGAAATCAGGGTTTTGATGTAGGAACATGTGAACCAGGAAAGAAAGAAATCTAAACTTTCCCTCCGCCGGGTAATTCTTTATTTTCCGTATCATTTCATCTACCATCAACTCAGCGAAATCATACCAGAAGGTATCGTGCTACTTGCAGAATTGGAAGGCTGGTCCCAGTTGAAAAGTTTCCACCATCTCGTTAGAGTCTTGGCTGCATTCAAAAGCTAGCATGGACATGGAATCCTGCATATCCTCGCGTAATGCACCGCGTGACAACAAAATACTTGGCAGTTTAGCACTTGGGACATTTTTCTTACCAATCTCCTCCAACAAGAAATCTGAGTTCTTTTTCATTTTCTTCCATGTTTTTTCTCCTTTTCCAGGGTAAAAGGATTCAATGTTCTCTCTTCTTTTACTTGGGTCTAGGATGCATAGAATATGCCAAATGGCCTGTGGGGTGATGTGATGGCAACGTCAACTATCTCCGGGCAGTAATGCACCAGTGGGACCATGTATTGTGGACGACCACTGTACCAAACCTTCCCTGTTGTAGACGTGTCCGCCTTTGGTTCCGTCAACCTTGCACAAGCTACTTCTCTTAAGGATTTATGGTTTTTTGCGAGTCGTGGGTCATAGATATTATCCCATTTCTCCTCAACCCTTTTCTTGTTTCTGCAATCTTTGGGCCTGCTCAGCTCTATCGTATACACCCTCTTCGGCTTGCTTGGTATACCAAGCGTAGCATATGCCAAATCCTCATAGACATACACATACTCTAACGACCGTATAGCTGTAAACAACTCCTGGCCAATTTCCTCTTGCATTTTCTGAGATGAACTCTCTGACATTTTTCTTTAGATGAAAACTTTTGTGAGCTCTGGACTCTGTTATTCTTATCCGGCTCTAGATACGCTAAAAAAAAACTTCTTTGCACCTTGAGCTTTGGCATTTTTGAAAAGACTTTGAATCATTAAACCTTTTCATGCAATATTTAACTATCTTTTCTCAAGGTGGTAGAGGAAAGCATGTTTTTTGCATTTAATTCGGCATGTACCATTAATTTCGTGATTCGTGCAAAATGAACTACTTGCCATTTTGAGGCGGCAAGAGTTCATTATTGTGTTTGGCAACCGTGTGATATGTTGTGATTCCCTTGAAACTTGAGTCAAAAATTTGCTTTCTAACCTTGCGTTAGTATGTGTTGGTAATTAATATCCTGGCCGAAATGATTAAGCCAAAGCAAATGATCACGACCTGAAAAGATATGGATATTGCCTTGGGCTCTGGGAAACGCCTATGAGATGACACAACATCCTACGATTGTACAACTTACTATCGATGAGCACTACCTTTGTAAAGCTAATTAATTAGCTCCTATTAATCTAGCACGCATTGAATCGTACCTTTGCAGATGTAACTAGTTTGGAAATGCGAGCAAATGTGGGCACGCCTTTCAAGTTGGCATCTAGTTATCATCACATTTTTTCTCAAAATAGATTCACATGTGTCTTCTCATCTTTTCTATAAATAGGTCGGTAAGTAGTGAGGGAATCACACTTAGCATTTGAGCAGTGATAGGTTGTTGGGGCAGTTTTAAACAAGTTTTCTCATAGGCTAGATGGTAGGTAAGTTTCAGTATTGGTTAGAAGGTATAAGCATAATGTCAGAATCATGGATACTCCTGTTAGGTTAACCTCTTATAAGTCACAGAAAGCATTTCTAGGGGAGGCTTCCACTAGGCGGCTGAAAAGAATGACCAAGAATAAGCATTCCTTGGTTCTGGTAGCGATAAAATGGGTTTTGGGTAGGGACTGCATAGAGTATGAGGGTAATTATTGTGTGAATACTGATATTTGTTCACACTTTGTAGCATTGATGTTATACATTGGCATCCCCCGACCTCTCATCCTGAATCTAGTCAAAGAAATGTTTCCAAGAAAGTACATGAATGGCCTAGGTGAGATTGTTGCTCACGCTGCATATGGGGTAGGCCTGCCATCAGCCAGTGACCTCCGTCGCTATATTGAGGAAGAAGCAGTAGTTGCATGGTTGTTGTTTCTAAGTGGATTCCACCTTCAGACACGCGACGAGCACCAGCAGAGGGTTACCCAGGCCTCACACTTTCTATTCCGCAGCTACAACGTGATACCGTTCTACTACGTCGATTGGTATACCGACTTCAGGAACCTGGTGTTTCCCCCGCTAATGGCGGTTGTGTCGAATGATGCTGCTTCTACTACCAAAGAACCTGCTGATGAAGAAGAGGTAGAGGCTACCATTGACACGTCAATTGCTTCCTCCCATGCCCTTAGATGAAAAGTCCCTCTGCTCCTGAAAAAAATGCCTCCCAGTTTCTTTATTTCCTGTTGTTGCATACACTACCTGCCTTACAGTTTTGTATATAAGCCTGAAAAAGGCTATAATTTTTTGCATATATGAAGGAAAAGCTCGAATAGTCATATTCTTTTTGGATTATGGATTCCTTAGCCATTTTGCAATGTAAAAACAAAAGAATATATATATATATAGATATATATAGAGATATATATATATATATATATATATATATATATATATATATATATATATATATATATATATATATATATATATATATATATATATATCTTTATAAAAATCTATGGCTCTTTCTTTCATTCTGCATTTTAATTTTATGGGCTCTTTTACAGTATATGTGTTTATTTTCCTTGCACATGGGTTTGTTTAAAATGTAAAGCAATCTTGCTGCTCTATCCTCCGTAATAATGGGTTATTTCCGCAGAAACACAAGCCAATTTCGAAAAAGACCGGCCAAAGAAAGGGGAAAAAAAGAAGCATTATTCACATATGTACAAAAATAGAACTTGACACTTAATGGAACAACTTAAGATGAATCCCATTAACTGGGATTCCTAAGGGTTCCTGTTCTATATTTTCTAACTCGAATGCGTTATGCTCCTTGCACCGAATGATTTTAAATGGGGCCCTCCCATAGGCTATCAAATTTACCATGTTGACCTAGCTTAATAGCCTTTTTATCATACTTCAGTACTAAGTCTCTACACTTTAGGCCTTGTTCAGAAGCCTTCTTGTCAAACCATCGCTTGACCACTTGTTGGTGGTTTTTCATGGCTATTAGGGAATTCTCCCTTTTTTCTTGTACTTCTAATAGTTCAGCAATCTGAACCTCCATGGCGCCATTTTGTTCTATCTCAAGATATTTCAATAGTTGGAGTGTCAAAATCTCCATAGATATAGGTAGCAGTGCCTCTTTCCCGTATACCAACTCATAAGGCGAAGTCTTAAGGACTTGCTTAATAGTTCTGCGATTTTCCCAGAGCGCTGCTTAGAGGTTTTTATGCCATTCCCTCTGGTGTTCTGAACCAATTCCTTTTAGGAGCCGAACTAGGCTCTTGTTTGTTGACTCTGCTAGGTCATTTCCCTATGGGTAATAATTTGATGATGTCTTAAGGAATATGCCATTCGTTAATGCAAAGCAACATACCTTTGTGCCTAGGAAAGCTCTAGCATTATCAGAAATGATAGTCTTCGGAGGACCGAACCTTGTCACCAGCTCTTCGAGGAAATCCACAATCTCTATTTCTGTTGTGTTTTTAAGCGAAACGGCCTTCGTCCATCTTGTGAAGTAATCTGTGACGGTCAAAATCCACTTGTGTCCAGCACCAGAAGCTAGATTAATCATCTTGATGAAGTCCATGCCCCATTATGCAAACGGTTCATCCGCCACTATAGGTTTGAGAGGCATTGCGAAATTCTTCCTTCTATCAGTAAAGAACTGGCATTTTTTTCAAGATTTTACCAAAGAGTGGGAGTCATTGAAAAGTGTAGGCCAATAGTAATCAGTGCACATGATTTTGATGGCGATTGTCTTAGCAGAGAAGTGTCTGCCCGCAGCGTTGTTATGGAACGCGTCAAAGATCCTCTTTGCTTGCTCTGAAGCAACGCATCGCAGGAGTAGACCATTGAAGTTTCTTTTGAAAAGGACCCCCTCCACTAGCATATATCCGCAATTTTGCAACCGGTAGTATCTCCTCTTTTGGGACGAGAGACCGGGCAGATACTTTCCAGTTTACATAAACCTCATTCTATCTGTCAGCCAACAACCCTTCGATTCTGGCTCATTTATCAAAACAAGCTTCGGTTGTTCTCTTGTAGCGGGTATCTCCTCTTCCTGCGCCATGTATTCGCACAATCCTCTTCATCTAATGGTTTTAGTGGGTTTGACCTCAATGTCATATTCAAGGATCTTGGTGATCCAATTAACTCTTTTTTCTGTGATTTCCCCCTCCATGATATATTCACACACACTAGAATGAGCGACATAAACGAACACCTTGTTGCAAGAAATTAAATGGCGAAACTTTTTAAGTCCCTTCACTATTGCAAAGGCCTATCTTTCAACGAAATTATAATTCGTCTCATATTCCTTCAGGGTCTGGGAATAGAATGCCACTGGATGTTCTCCCTTTCCTTCATCATCTTTTTGGTTTAGGACAGTAGTGATATTGGACTTGCTACTGAATGCATATATTATAAAATCCTTAGATAAATCTGGATTAACCAGTACCAGAGCTGAGGAAATAGCTTTCTTGACCTTTTCAAAGGCTTCCCGAGCTTCAGTTTTCCACTTGAATACCTGGTCCTTTTTGAGCATTAGGGTGATCGGCCTAATTATTCCCACAAAGACAGAAATAAACTTGCTAACAAAATTTACCTTACCCAGGAAGGACTGAACACCTTTCTTATTCACCAGAAGGGGAAGTTCCTTGATAGCTTTCACCCGCTCAGGGTCGATTCAAATTCCTTTCTTAGATACCACATGTCCTAACAGCTTGCCTTGCGGTACTCCGAATATGCATTTTTTTGGATTTAGGGAAACCCCAAACTCCTGGCACTTTTGAAAAACTATTTCTAAGTGATCAAAATGATCATCCTTAGATTTAGAAAACACAGTAAGATCGTCCAAATAAATTAGAATAAACTTATTGATTAGTTCACTGAATGTGATGTCCATCGCCTGCTGGAATGTTGCCCCTGCATTGGATAAACCAAAAGGAATTTTAGCATATGCAAATGTTCCCCACTTTATAGTGAATGTGGTCTTGTGTTGATCCTCTTCTTTAACTCGAATCTGATTGTAACCGGAGAAACCGTCTAGCAGAGAAAACATTTCCGATCTTGCTACCATTTGTAAGATTGACTCCATAGAAGGCAACAGATAATGGTCCTTCAGGGATGCTCTTTTTAGGTCTCGAAAGTCCACACACAAACGAATATCTCCATTCTTCTTTTGGACTGGGACCACATTGGATACCCAAGTACTATGCTTGATTGAGAAGACAATGCGTGACTCAATTAGCTTAGTTAACTCTTGCGCCATTAGCGCTTCAATTTTAAGGTTTACTAGCCTCTGCTTTTGTCGGACTGGTTTTGCACCTTTTGTCAGCTCAATCATGTGCTGAATGATATCAGGATCATATCCCTCCAAATCATCATAGGACCAGGCCACTACTCCATATTTTTTGTAAAAACTAATGAGTCTTTCTTTATCATGGTGCGGGCATCCTTCCCGACTCGAAGATTCCAGCCATCTGGGACTCGAATGTCCACGTAATCACTTGTTTCTGCTACAAACTTCCGCCCATCATTTCTTGCATCATCACAATTGATTTTTTTTTTTGAGACTAACCAATCCTTTTGGAAGCTTGTTAGATTTGAGCTGCATAATTTATCCTTCATAAGCTTCAAAAATCTTTGGTTGAAGTTGATCGGCGAATTCCCCCGACTGCTAGATGAACGAGGTGATGTGTTCATCACTTCAACTCTGATCATTGTTAGGAATTGATGGTCGGACTAGTACTCGTACTGAATGTTCATTATGTATAAGGTCAGAGGCAGGATCAAACTGAGCACCAATCACGGCCATGCGATCTGCATTGCTATTTTGTCCTTGGGGAATAATTTGGATGTTTAAGGCTTCAAAACCCTCAACCAGGTCGTAGACTCGGTGCCAATAGGATCTCATGCGGACGTTCCTTACTACAGAAATCCCTAAGACCTGGTTGACTACCAGTTCAAAATCTCTGAACACCATTAATTTCTTAATGCCCATTCGCTCTGCAAGGCTTAAACCTTGAACTAATCCTTCATATTCAACCTCATTGTTTGAACAAGCGAAATGAAAATGAAAAGACCTTAGAAAATTTTCATCTTGTGGGGATATTAGACATATCCCCGCTCCAACACCTACTTTGCCTCTTGCTCCATCAAAGTACAACGTCCATAGCTCATTTGCTTGGCTACCTTCAGACTCTTTGGCAACCTTTGGGAGCACTTGGTCTTCATCATAAATTACATAGGTGCCCAATCCTGTAGCATGATAATTGTCGAAAGGATCATTGTCCATGTATTCACTCAACAAAGCATCTTCTTTATCATTTTGGTCTTCGCTCACCTTATCTTCCTCCAGTAATTCAACGCAATACATTTCTTGCTTGGTGATAGAGGTATGCATGACTTCAAAATTGATCAGGGCTTCATCCGCTACATGTTCAAAATGCAAATCCTCCAATTCTATCTTCATTTTTGTGTCATGCTTGGTTTTGAGAATCAGATGTGACCAATCCAAGGACAGGTATCCTCCCACCTTTGGAGTAAATTCTCGGGATAGACAAAGACCAAACATAAGAGGAACATCTATGATCACAGTGTCTTGTGACACCGTGATACTAGGGAAAGAAAATAGAGTTAAAGGAAGTTCCTTGATGACACCTATGGTTTCAACTTTGTTCCCATCAAGCTACATTACCCCCCTTTTCATAGGTTCATAGCTGATTCCTAAAACTTTGGCTATCTATTTAGGCATAACCGTGGTGCTAGCGCTAGAATTAATCATAGCATTGTGCAATAAATTATTTCCTATAATGAGAGTCAAGAAGAAAGGTTGGGGTTTTAACTTACTTCTAACCTCGACAGGGGATTCCTTTGTATTGTTTGTAAAGACTTTAGTTGGCGGTATTTGATTAACAACCTCTGCACTGGAAAACCGCTCTGTTGGCATTGTGTTGACCTCTTTTTGAAGCGCCTTCTCTAATAGCATTTTTTGCTTTGGGATAGCTAGAATCTCCCATAGAGATGCATTAATGGATGACTTCTTCAATTTTTCTACCACATTAAAAGGTGACAAACTCAGAGGTTTCTGCTCCTTGGCTCTTGCTATAATAATTTCCTTTCGTGGTTGAGATGATGGCAGGGCAGTAGAAGTGCTAGGAATCTGATTAGAAGCACCTTTGAGTTGTGGGATGGCTAGATGCAGAACAACTGACTCACCGGTAAATCTCCTCTTTGAGCGCGTATTGCACTTGCGGCATTTTGGATATGAACGTATCATTAGCAAACACTGTTTTTTCTTCTTCCATCCAAGAAAAAATGCGTGATTAGGAGTGATATCAAATTCTTGTTCTAGAGACATTCCTTGCATTTGCGTGGTAAGAACTGCACTCTCCATTTGTGGTGAGGAATATATATAACCTCCGTGATCTGTCACCGCTCCTTGGCTGCGTTGCTCCGCCACCTTTTGTTGCAAGTTGCCACGTGGACAATTCTAAGGCATATGCACTATTAGCTCTCAAAAACACCGGTAAGGATACCTCAAGAGGCTACTAATCTCATGGTACATCTTAGGGTAACAGACAAGGTTGGATGACTCAAACCTTCTACTCTTTAGGTGCTGTTGAACCTAGGCAGGTGTACCTGAATGAATTGGGTAGACTTGACTTTTGATTTTCTTTCCTTGCAGTGATTTGTCCATGATGGTAGATGGAAGTAGACAAATGAATCAAATTTGGTATATATTGTATACCAATGCTAAAACTAAAACCTAATATGCTCAGTTAATAGTTGTAAAGAAAAATGAATAAATCTTAATGGTGAAATGTAGAGACTAGTGCCTTATTGGGTATGCAGAGTCAAATGAAATCTTGAATGAGTGACTTCTTTCTGGAGGACATTCAAATTGTTTAGCATATTTTTATTTATAGCTTTAGTATAAATATGCAAGACTGTGATTATTAAGTTCTTCTTTATTGATCTAAATGAATTTCCCTAATTACTATGATTAATTAAAAGGATTTAATCCTTTCTTAAAAGAACCTATCAACCAATCACACAAATACAACAAATGTGTACTAATAAACCAAACATAAACTTGTTATGTCAATTTAAATAACCAGACAACATCAATCTTAGAGACAACTTAAATAAATCTTTCAATAAACGCAACAAAACAATTGACACCAGAAATATGCTAGCAAATCAGATGATTCTCATTGATATCTCCATGACTTCAAAACATGCATCAGAGTCTCAGATGTGCGAAACATTGTGTTCCACAATATATTTTCTATCCTCTATCCTATTCTACTCATTGCTCCCCATTTTGTTTCCAAAATGGATATTTATACATTGAGAATACAAAAGGCCATATCCTTTCGAAAATTGAAATGTCACATTTTACAAAACAAAAAGATAGAAAATAATTAAGCTCTATTTATCCACAAGTGAGTTTTAGCAAGATGATCTAAATAATCCTGGTGCTAATATGTGTCCGTATCTCCAACAGCATTCCGGATCATGATCTCCATCTTGATCATTTCCTCATTATGCTCACTCACTTCTTCCAATGTTGTTTCCTCTGCAGAAGTTGTCTTCATGATTTCATTCAGCATTGAATCACATTCATTTTTCCATCTGGTGGCTTCTTTCAATTCCCCTTTGTCATCAGAGAATGTGATCACAGTTTTCCTAGCAGCTTCTAACAACCCCTGTTCATCCCCTTGTAGCTCAACATAGAAGTTTCGATAACGATTCACAATATGATTTGCAGCTTCAAGTGTTGCACTGATGGAAACATCACTTTGGGCTATTTCATGAAACTTCTCCATAACTCGTCCATCCATCCTTGTATGCTCTTTCAATGCAGCAAGAGTATGAGAGTATTTTCCCCATAATTTATTCAACCAAGATGTCAAATGATCTTGCCTCTTCTTGACAATTGCTACAATTGCATCATGCTTTCCTTGAGAATAAGCACTTGATCCTACCCAACGATCTTTTTCCTGAGAGCTTTCTCCTTGAGTGAGCATTTTGGTCGGCCCCATTGAAATACCAACCAAATATTTTAGTCTCTCATTCTCTCTTAAAATTCTTTCACTATTTGCCTTGTACATTTCTCTTTCTTTTATCAGCAACTGAATTTGTGCTTTATTCAGCTTTGCAATATTGACCCCAATTTCAGCAGTAGCTACAGGATCAGCCTCTCCAACTTTTAGAGTCATGACATGGCCAAATGCCTTCTCTGTATCAATTACCACTTATTTCCTGTGGGGTGGGTACAAAGCCCATATCATCAATGATCCTTCATCAGTATTGTACTTAGAGCCTGCATGCACCTCTGTCACCATTTCCTTGTCAATCTTGTGTGTAGCATTACTGTCCTTCAAGAAACTATCAAAGACCAATGCAAAGTTCAAATCAAGGCCAGGAAAGATCATGACACCAGCGTTCTCCAACATTTTCCTCCCTTTTTCAGGAGTCATATTTGTCATTTCATCATCCACACCTCAATTGACCTGATAATTGCTCTTCATTCCCTGAAGTGACATCATCAACATTCTCTCTTATTTCCTTCCCCTTCTGCTTGTACAAGAATGCCTTGAACTTCAGGGAATTTATAAACTCATCATTGGAGAAAAATGATCTATATTCCATATGCCTTGCATCAACATCACCACTTTCTATACTCTATTCTCTAACTGGGCAAACATACTGCTGAGTCCTCAACCTGGATACCTTTTTTGGTCTACCCTGTGGCACATTATCTTTTGGTGTCTCCTCCCTTGAAGACAATTGCTCTGTATCCTGCAGCCCTTGGTTATACCTTTCAACCACCGTTTCAGCTTCGTCTTCGTCCAAATTCCTGATCATATCATCAAAAGGATAGGGTACATGCTAATATCCTCCAAAGTTTATCTTCATCTTAGCAGAATTTATATATCCCTCTGGGTCAAAAATCTTCCTGGGTGGTCCTCTCTTCATATTATAATGCAACAATCTATCAAGGATTGAATTATATCCTTCCTTGGCCATCACAGTGAAATCACCAAAACACAATGTACTAGGCATAAAAGCCTGCTTCCCAAAAGAGCTGAAATGCATCACACTAGAGTAATCCATTTGTCTGACAATTTCCAACTATGCAACTCTGTTTGGAACTATCCTTGGCAAAATGAAAGGGGCATCTTCAAATCCATATACTCTGATCACTGTAGCTCCCTCCAAATAATACCAATCTCCCCAATTATGATCAATTGGCCCATTGAAGTCTTTTGGCCAAAGGAATCTTTTAATCTCATCAGTCAATGAATAATTACAAGGATATTGATACAATTTATACAATGTTTTTACAAAATCTCTTGAAAATGAATGAAACTAGAACTAGCAAACCTGTTGTCCCAAATAGCAATCCATAATTGAACAGGCAATGCTTCACCCTCCTTACCAACTTGAGAAATTTTCATTTCTGGAGGCCATACTCCTAACTCTTGTCCAAAATAGAGCACCAAGTGCATCAACAATGAATAGTGTCTGAGATGAAAAAAAGATGATCCGCCCTTGATAGCCATCAATCCTGAATCAAGCCCCCTGGAAATGTATGAGGCATAGTCAAATGGCTTGGAATTGTGATACTGGATATCTGCTATGATAATCATTGGCACAATTGACATGAATTATGGGGCATCCATTCCCAACACCTGACACACTGAGAAATATGTGTACTTCACATAAGGCTCAAACAAATCCACATGATAAGGAGGCCCCTCACTATCTTGCAGAGGTTCTGGCTTGTTACCCTATTTAACCCTATGAATTGGTAACCTCCAACCCTTGTAAATTGTATCCATTCTTGAGAATTCCTTCTCCATCTCCTCACAACTGATTTCCTCATTACAAAACCCTTCCAATTTGAAAACCTCACCTATTGCTTCTTTTGACACATATATCTGTAGTTTTCCAGAAGGGTCACATATAGCTTTATATTTTGGGTCATAATGATCAACAAGCAATTTTACCAATTCTACATTCACGAATACATTAGGGTACACTAGTTTCCCTACATTCAGCTTCCATGGATTACAAATTGGCTCAAAACAGTTTCTCCAATGGTAGTGAAAATTGAATAATTCATACCCTCTTACAGCAGTCCAGACATCACCTATGAACTTGCATTTATCATCCAATTTATCAACTTCTGCCCTAAGTTGTGCAGACCTTCTAGCTTTAGGCCTTGAACCATGTAGCTGATCAATAAGGTCTTGATTTAACCTCTGTTTAGTGCCCTCCTGTTCTATATCAAGTTTTTGTTTCTTTCCTTTTGACTGACTACTCTCACCCAGTTTTCTACTTTTCGCTTCTCCAGAACCAGTAGACTCCATTCTTTCAAAATTACAGAATCAAAAATGTGGAAGACTTAAGATGAACTTACTTACAGTATTCTACTCGAACTCCTCAAACTGAAAAATGTCTCGGTTCTCTGTTCACCTCACCAATTCTTCTACAATCAATTTGGTACTAAAGAATTGATTAAACCTTCACTGTTATACCCCATTGCGCCATTAATGAAGCACGAATGAAGGCTCATTTGAAATTGGCATTTTCGCATCAAACGTCCTGTCGGTGAGAGATTTTCAAATTTGGGGTGAAGTCCTTTTGCAACGTTTATCACACCTTTCGCCAAGACATTTTGTGGTCTTACCGACACTTGGAATCAAAATGATGACTATCGCTTTTGTTTTCCATATCGCTGTGACAATTCCAAGTTGGGGAGATATCTCATAGAGTTCACTGTGTCATACCGATATGTATTCTTCAAGTCATTCTCCAGTCGTTGAGACAAAATCACCCCTTCGTCGATGAAAACACACTTCGGCGTGATCACTGAGTTTCTCACCGACAAAATAAATCTTACCGATGAAAAAATTCCATCGACAAGACCATGAATCTTCGAAAAGACTCATACCGATACCAAATGTCCCGCTGAACCCATTCCTCCAGATTACTCCATTTGGTAAGACTCACCCTGAAAATACTTTGTCAGTATAACTTTCAAACCTCGGTGAAACTTACGCCGAAGACTTCTTCTCCTTGCGATGCATATCTCTATCGGCGTAACTTTTGAATCGGCAAGACTCCATAGCTTCTCCCTGATAGATTTTTGATAAAACCCCTTACACCTTATCGGCAAGACCCGACGCCTTTGTCAAGACATTACTTCGATATACTTTAGTCTTACCTAAATGCATATCCTCATCGCCGGTCGGTAATACAATTGAAACTCGCCAAGACATCATCCTGAATACCTTTAGCTTGGCCGATATACTTCCACATGTGTCGGTCGGTGAGACACAATGTATTCACCATGAATTTACGCTGATACCAATCAGTTTGGCCGAAATGACCCTTCAATGTGCTAGTCGGTAAGACATATTGAACTCGCCATGACATTACATCGACGCCCCAACCTATGCCGATGTATCTTTTCATACGCTGATCGGCAACAGATAATATTTCGCTATGACCTCATCTCAAATATGATTCTTATGCTGATATGAATTTTCTCTGTTGCCGAAACAAAAGGAATGTCCTACCGATAGTCTGCAACAAACATACATTAGTGAAAAATATAGGTCGGGGAGACCTTCACCCCGTCTTGCTGATATGGGTAATACAATGGAATGTGAAGGACTAGATGGATTCAAATGGATCACATGACATAAAATAAGCAAGACAATACAAAGTGGAAATTTTATGCTTATGATGAGGACTTATTTTGGAAAATCATGAATGCAATTGACTGTGAAAATTTCAAAATTTTACAGTTCTAACATGTGCATTGTTGCAAGGGAAGCACCACAAATTGATGTCATCAATGAGGTTGTTTTGACCTGCGGTTAACTCCCTACTTGAGCTTGGTGATGCGCTCGTCAGTGGAGTAGGAACAGTACCATTTGGTTGGCAGTCGGAACTTGTGGATTAGTGCGAGGCGCGCCCTGGTACTAATTCTGCTGATATGAGGACCGCCCACCTTGATAGTTTTGATATGCAAGCTTCAAAGGTGTTGATTGGTTCTGCTTAAGAGTGGTTATATCATTTGTGATGGTCTGCAACATCTCTTTAAGGTCGCTTATTTCATCTTTGGAAGAACCCAATGTAGAGACTACATTTTGTGGGGTTGTCGCATATGTGTACATCGACTGGGGAGTTGCGGGCATGCTAGTTGACATGACTTCTTGTGCAGGAATTAATATTTCAGGAAATATAAACATAACAGGTCAAGGAGGAAACTTTCCATAATCTATCAAATGATTCTCGACTTTGACAGTGACACCGTAAGCATCTGGTAGAGTAACTCCTCCCAAAGACTTGATCATCAGAGAAATGTTAGAATTGATGGACTTCAGATAAAATATGAACTCCAACTCAGGAGTTGAGCGTATAGTAATAGGGATCCTTTGCCAATTTGTGTGAAATCGGGCATTAAAGTCCGTCAGAGCCTCTTGAGGGGCTAGTTTTATGACAAATAGTTGATAGTACAGTGAAGAGTGATCTACGTCATTTGAGAACCTCTCGTAGAATAGATCTCTGAGCTCGTCCCAGCTGCGAATAGTGCTAGGTGACAGTGTTCAGTACCAATCCAACGCCTTGCCTTTAAAAGATGTGGCGAGAAGCCTCTGAGCTACATTATGCGTTGTAATCCCGTGTACCAGGCACACATCCGCAACATCTTGCAAATGTTATGCAGGCGTTCTTGAGCCATCTCCAATAAACTTGGGTATAGCTTTCATAGCTGAAACCAAAATAGCGCCCTAGACAGCGGGTGCTAGTGGGGCTGCTAAGGGACTTCCGACGTCCCATGCCACGTAATTTCTGTTGGCAATCGACAACATGGTTAGAGGAATGGGTGGTGGGAGTGAAATGGTTACCAATTGATTTGCGGCTTGCACTGTTCCTAGTGGAGGTACTAGCAAACTGGGGTTGCTTGCAGTTTGGGATCTAGTTACAGGTCGATGGCTCATACACCCTTCTAAAACGCAAATTCATTTAAGCTCAGTCCCATTGGGCGTGCCAGAAAAAGAACAAATTGTTTACGCCAAAATTTGATGAGGTAACAGTTTCTTATGGGAAACTCAGTTTATGGGGGACCTTTTCCACTAAACTGAGTGACCTTTAGGTTTTTAGAGAAGCCGACTTCTTCTGTAATGGGGGTTTGGAAAGGGAAAAGGAAAAAAATATAATAAAATAAAGTCTAACCTAAGGCGATGCACCAAGACTTAATGATAGGCATGATAAATCATAGATCTAAGGGCATGATTGGTGTTTGTAGTGTTCTAGAAAAGTAGAAACTAAAGAATATAGCATAGACAATCCATTCATTGACATAAAATAATATTGCATACATTCTACTGCCAAGAAGAGTCATTAGACATGGTCTAGGTCAGCAAACTTACATTCAACATATATAGAAGTTCTTAAATGAAATGTCTAGACAATAAAAGCACAGTTTATAGTTTGATCAAATAGCATGAAAGAACAAAAATGCCGAACAATTGGCACAATCTGAAAGTTTTTTTGCAATAAAATAAAAAAAAACAATAAAGGCCTTGCATCTTTAGCTAAAACCAGTGTTTCCTCCAAATTTTGGACCCTTTTCTCACAACAGAGAAAAGTATATACCCCCACCGCTTCAGAGAGTAGTAACAAAAAAGATTTCACAAATCCCCTGGCAATGATGCAAAAATAAGAATATTCCCTAAGTCGTTGCAACAAAAATGATTTGAAACCACTTGCATCCGGTCATCCTAGGCATAGGTGCATCCTCTACAAATGATGGCAGTGGTCCCGACAAGGCTTAATTAGACAAGTGTCACCATCTCGTGCAAATGATTATGACACGTAGTGGCCAATAACAACATTTGGTTCGTATGGTTCATCGCCCGAATATGAGATCCATTGACTAGGCACAAGGCAACATTTCGCTGCCCGTGTGAACCTCTCTCTCCCGTCGTGGAAGACTTGTGCTAAGGCTACATGTGTCTTATAGGCGGAGCACTTAACCAATAGTGGAGGGAATGATCACCAGTCGGGCGCAAAAGAGACGCGTGGCAACATTTTGCTTCCCGCGGTTGTTCCTTGTTGTCTATGTTGAAGGTTTTGCGAAGAGCAGACACGTAGCAAGAGTACACCGCATATAACAATTGTGGGGCCCGCCAAACTTTTTTTGGGAATGAGGGCTTCTTCACACTCGAGTCGAGCCCGATGAGGTAGCAAGAAAGAATGATCAAAAGTATCCCGCAACCATGACACGTGGAAGCATAGCGGGGTTTCCCGGGATGCGAAAGGAATGCAAAAACTCAGGGTTGCAAGGAGTAGACACGTGGAGCGGGAGAGCATAACTTAGATAAAAGGCCTAGTTGATTACTTGCGATGCACGGGCCGATGCATAGAGGAAAATACACCCAAAGGGAGCTCGTTAAATATTTATTAACAATACCCTAATGTAAATATATTTTGAAGCTTATCATTGGGGAGTTTATATTACATTTTGGCACACAATATTTAAAATCTTATGGTATAATCATGTATAGACTCATTATATCCTTGTTGACAATAAAACAAATATAAAATAGTATTTAATCAAATATTCATGTGAAAGTGACTCATTAAAGTTGTGACCAATTTTGAAAAAGTGTGAATAAATCCATGTGAAAGAGAAAAAACCCATTCAATAGAATATTCTTCTAATGTTCATGTGGGAGGAACTTAACTAATAACTTATCCTCACATACAAAATCTAAACATGCACCATTTCAAATCTAGGACCTACATATCCAACTAGTATTGGATAAACCAAAATATCACAAGCAAGAGTGTTGGGTTGTGCTCTAATAGATATATCCTTATTATTTTCACTAAGCAATGAATGGAATTTATTCTCTGTTATATCAAGCATTTGAATAAGTGTGTTAGGAGTTGACATGGGAACACTAGGGATGGGTAAACTAGAAAAAAAGGGATAAAATAAATTTATAGGTTGTGATAGTGAAAGGGGATGGGATGGAAACAACATGAGGAGTGGGCATAATAGTACTTGAGAAACATGATAAGTAGTGACAACATTATTAGGAAGAGAAGTGGATGTAATACTAGTTGCATGAGCATAGCAATGAGAAATGGAAGTAATAGGAATACAATTGGTAGGCAAGAGATAAGAAGTGGAAACAAAAAGAGGTTGAATGTTAGATGTGAGAAGAGGAGGAACATAGTGCATACCATATAGAGGAGTGAAATGAGGAGGAAGTGCCAAAGAAGAAGAGGCTTAGGAGGGAGAAGAGGGAGACAAACCACTTGAGGAATTAAAGAAATTATCCTTTCACCTATACCTTCAAGCACTTTTGATCTAAATGGATTATTAATCAATAAGTTTTGTATTAACATCAACCAAATGTGTACAATTAATATTGACAACCAAATGCGAAAGACCCTACAAAAAATATGTGTAGTTAAATCAATATCTTGGAAATCATGATGAAATGTCTCTTCTCCATTGATACATGCTTTCTCTATTAAATTTTCAACTATATTAGTTTTTTCTTGAGTCACAACTATTGTTGGATTTAATCTAGGATTCCTCAAAGAGAGATAAGGATTTAAATTACTCATCATAAACATGCACAAAATCTCAAACCTTGAAAGGTAATAATAATCAAATAATATTCACAAATAATAAATTATAAAACACTCAAATATAAAAATAAAATAAAAAATATTATAAGGGCCAAATTCTAAAGGGTGTAAGATTGGATGGGTTCACTAGATTATGAAATATAAATGCTTCCTATATATACAATATAGGGACACATATATCAATATGGAAAAGTAAATAGCTTTAGAAAATTGAGTTGAGATTGTAACACTGCACAAATATTATTTTCAAAATTGGCAAAGAATGTCAACTACTCAACCTTATTTGTGACTAGTATCTATATTTTGTTATAGACCATGACCAATGATCCATTCTGGTGCTTTATGATCATATCTAAAATTTTAATGCTCTAATAATCTACTAGATAATTCACTCTTTTCTTTGGTAAAATCTTATAACTATAAAATTGATCCATACATATGTCACTTCAATCTAAATATACATATTTTGTTCTTTCTTTATACCTTCGATTTGAAATTCCTTTTTCATAAAAACTTATTCACCTCTAACATATAGCCTTGGTGGTATCTAACAACATATTTGGAGTTTGATGTACTGGGATTTTTCCTTAATCAAATTTTATAGTTTGGACATGTTCAAAAACAACTTAAATAGCCTTGCAAGATGCATATTATATTCTTCTCAACGTAGATGTTGATGTTAAATGATACTTGAATGTTCCAACTATGCTCTAGAGATGCTCAAACAATACAGTTCTAGTTGATGGTGGATCAAATTGATGGATGATACAATAAATTAGGGTTTTCCCTTTTATATGACACCTCAATGTCATAAGTTAAATATTTCACGTTGAAGTTGACAAATAATAATTAAATGGAAGGGGTTTTATTGGGTCCATAATTAAATGCTATATTGAAAGTTCAGGGGTCAAAATCATGGTTAGGGAATGAGGAATTTGTAGATTGGATCTAGATCCTTGTAATGAGTGGAGTTAGGTTCAATCAAGGCTTTAGCCAATTGCTATCTTTTTTACATAAACATGTCACTTGTACTAGTCATTACATATTAGATGAATGGATCAAAGTTAATCAAAAAATAAAGGCAAAAAAGTGCAAGGTGTTCATTTTTCACCCTTATACTAATGTATATGACTATATCAAAAACCATTTAATTTAGAAGTCGGTATTTATTTGTTCAACTTAACCTTGAACTAATATAAATTTGAAATGCATATTTTAGGAATATGATTAACAATATAATTGATCTTATATTAATTTGAAAAAATAATACAATGTTGAATTAATTTGTAAAATTATATATACATAATTGGATTTTTAAGTCAAATAGTGAGATTGATAATAAAATGAGTTAAGCATGGTTTAGCCATTTCATGTGGTATTATTTTATCCCTAAATTGATGAATATGTTATAATTGATGCAATAGACCTCTAATTTGATACCACAATGATAATAAAATTAGAAGAGAATTGATATTAGCTTTTTTGTGCTTGGGATGAATACAATCATGCGATCTTGTCCTTGTAGCATAACCACATCCTTCTTGTGTAGTTCTATCCTTTGTTGAAATATTCCTCATTTTTTGTTCACCTTTCCTTTTACCTATGTATGCGACAAATGGGGTGTTGAAAAACACCTCTAGGATTTATTATATGCAAAGGGAAACATGAAATCTTCCTTGGTAGTTAAGTAAACCTCTTTGTCAATTTACAATGATCAATGATACATGAGACATAAAATGCAAATAATGCTTTTGATACCCTCTTTTATGACACCTTTCAATTATGATTTTTGATAATAATTTTGAATTATTACCACAATCTTAGGACTTGTTCTTAAGTACAAGATGCTAGGTGCTCGATTTGAGATACTTGGTGCATGTAACAATCAAATTATTTGAATGTGTCAACCTAGTAAAGAGTGAAATATATTTAAAAATTGAAGACAATGTTTATGGATGTAGCCTTGTTTAGAAAATAAATCCTCACCCATAATGTAGTTCAAGAGGAGAAAGTCCTAATGGGAAGATCTTGACCTTCTTTCTAAAATGATAAATAGTTTAATGGTGAAATATACATACCATGCATTTTCCCTTTTTAGTTTTGGGCCCATTTTTACAAAATGTCTTAGTACAATTACATGTAACAATAAGTGGTGCATTCTTAGGCTAAGTTTGGCTACTTTCTCATCCTTATCCATCCTCATTTATTCTCACCTTGAACACACAATTCCATACATTCAAATTTATCCACCCACATTTGCAACTATTTGTACATATTCACCCTATTATTAGCTTAGACTTTCTAATATCCACTCTTGATCCTAATATGTTTCATTCCTTGTCCTAGGTCAATCCCACAATGCTTAGGATTAGCCCAAATTTAAATTTATTTAAAGAAAATCTAGACTCTTGCCATTTTCGACTAGTTGTTGAAAGCCAACTTGGTATATGTTTGTGCAACTATTTGTTATGCATTGGTATTTAAATATATTATTTTTTGCAATTCATTTATATAGTCAAATAAGAACAAATCATCTTAGGAATATTTCAACTTGGAGCTTAAATGAGCATATTTATACGAGAAATAACATTACATCTAGGTCGCTTGGATGCTTGCTTGCTATCTACCAAAATTTGCCCAAGGCCATAAAGTTGGTTTGATAAGGGGGTTGACTAAAGAGAACTTGATCCTCACAATTTGATATCTATCCAAGTGTATTTCTAAATATTGCAAGTCCTTGCTCAAATTTAGATATTAGTAATTGGGTCAAAGTAGGTTACTAAAATTCACAATCAACCATACTGATCTTATGGGTTACATGATAATTATAATAATGAAATGTTTTTTGCATGACTCATGATTGATCTCAAGTCACTCAAATTTCACCTTTAGAAGATTTGGATCTACATAGAATTCAAAAGAATGAGCACATCAAGGTTATCAATTTTCAAATCATTAGGAAATAAGATTTGTACAATATTAACATTATTCTTCATCATTATTCTCTAAACTAAATACCTTATCCATTCATATAATCTTTCATAAATAACATTTCAATTGATTAATTTTTAACTCTAATTAATCTATATTAATTAAATTTTATTTATACATATATATTTAATTAACCTAAAAATAATTTATTAATTTTATTACAACAAATCCGAGTGATAAATTACACACTCCAATAAACTTATTGATGAAATATAATAAATTAAACATCTAGAGAATATACTTACAACCAAAGTAGAAATAAATGTGAAAAAAAGTAAAAGGTCTTTACACTTTTCTTTTCTACCTACCAAATACACTTTCCAATTAAAAAACAGTTCACTTCACCTCTCTACATAGCTTAAATTTGATGGCCCTATAATATAATAATTATTATAAAATATAATTAAAATTTAGTAAAAAGAACGATTTTGCGCATCCTTCAATTTTTTTATTAAATTACTCTTTTATATTAAAAAATATTCTTGATCCGAAGGGCAATTTCAAATTAATAACCGTTCCAGAAATTTCTGCTTGACAGACGGGGTCGACTGTCAAATTTAAGCCTAAATTGACATTACCTGCCTCCAAAATTCCGTAACGAGAAAACCACCTCCCAATAAACTGTATGGCCAAAAACATCAGTCAAACTACACTCTTTCCGAAAATTTATCTAACATTTTAAAATAAACGATTTTCTTTTGTCGCAAAAAAGGCGCCGTTGAAATGAAATGAAATATTTTAATAACGTCCACGAGGCCACAGCAGCCTATGGGACCCAGGAACAACACAAGACCACCACCGAAAAGAGAAGACCCTAAACAGCCTGAGATCTTCGCTCGAGATTAGCTCTACGACAGTGAATTTTGATGATGTAATTTGCAGATTTGACCAACCTTTCCTCCTCAAACAAGGTATTTAAGTTGTCCACTTGTAAGATGTCCCCATAAGTGACCCGAATATCTTTGTATGCTGAGCACTCCATAACAAAGTGCCACTCTGTCTCCACTAATCCCATGTCGCAAAAACGACATATTCTTTCTTCCCACTCTTCTTTAGGAACCATCCATCTGCCCGTCTCACATCTAAGACGATGTGAGCTAGTTCGGAGTTGAGCTATCAACATCTTTGCTCTCCATTTAATATTTGCTCCTATATATGCCTTTTCATCATGGTCCCCCTTAGGATTGAATTCTTTGATATAATAGTCTTTTTTTCGCCCTGATTGTTTTGTCCATAAAGCTTTTTTGAATTTTTGTTTCACATATTTTTTTATTTCTTCATTTGAACTTGGACAATCTTGCATATTCACACCCCACTTTTCCATCCATTTTTTGTTTTGTTTCATCCATGTATTCCTTCTTCTATCCAACTTTTCTTTTACGATTAGCTTAGGCCACCGATGGTCGTCCATGTTTTGAACCTTTTGAAGGTAACATAGTAACCGAATCATCGCGAAAGCCTCCAAGGGAAAGGTGCCTGACTCCGCTAGTAAAATCTCATAAGGTATCGTGGTTTTGAGTTTAAGGCTGCTAACAATTAGATGCTTTTGAATTCTTTCCACTTGCCTCCATTTCTGATCTGACATGCTGCTGCCCCAAATTTCGCACCCATATAGAACCACCGGGGTCACAAGTAAGCCAAACAACGTTCTCTTGGTTTTCCAATCCCATAGCTCAGCATTTCTACATCTGTTTTGTAGAGAGTAGAGCGCTTTCCAGCCTCCTTGGATCCTTTTTGCTCTACAAGTTTCCCAACTGAGCTTATAGTGAAAATCTAGCCCAAGGTATTTGTATTCATCTACAATTTCCAGCGGATTGCCCTCAAAGATAAAGCTAATTTGCTGTTTTTTCCTTCTCAGAGAGAATATCATAATTTTGGTTTTACTAGTATTCACTTGCATCCCAACTTCCTGACAAAATGATTCAAGAGCTTTCAAATGTTTTCTTAACTCATGTGCTGTTTTAGCAATCAAAATGAGATCATCGGCATACAAGAGCAATTTTATTACATAATTGGCCATCTGTTGAAAACCATACAGAATTTTCATTTTCTCGGGAACTTTCCCGTTTAACATCTCCATAAAGCACAGTCGACGGATTGGGACATCGCCCGCGCTGAGCTGTCTTTCCGACACTTCCATACATGTCGATAACCTTACCCTGTAGCAGCAGCGCACGTGGCAACTGGTTCATGGGCATTGCCCGCGCTATCATCTGCCAGCCTGTTACCCCAGCAGGGCGGGCCCGCCACAACACTCCAAACGCAAAGTTATTCACTTCTCCAGCTTTCCCCGACACAGATTTAAATCTCCGTTTGTTGCCAGTTGATCTCTGCACACAAATAATTGACAGGGAAAAATTAATCAACACTGTTATATTACCGAGGAAAACTGTGCAAAGCTAAGAGAACTGTGTAAAGCTAAGAGAACTGTGTAAAGCTATGAAAGCTTTGTAAACCACGGAAACTCTGTAATGCGATGGTTTCTCTGTGGCATTGAGACGTTTGTGGTTGGTTTTAGCAGTGAGGCAACTTCTTTTTTCATGATTTGATTTGGGGCGGAGGATTTAGTATTAGTTCCGGGAAGCGGGGATTTGTAGCTTGGAGTTTGCTTTATTTGGCCACAATGCTGCGGCAGGGGCGTTTGCTAGCAGTGTTGGTGGCGCTGCTGGTGTTTACTGCGCAGGAGAGCGCTGTCTCATGTGACCGTGTGGCTAGGGTTTTGGCTGGAGTAAGGTCCGGACGACTCTGGAAGACTTTGAATGGTTAGTCTTAGTTTTATTCTCAAGCACTTTTTTGTTGAGCTGCATTTTGCTGTAATGTGTTCCTTTTCTTTTTGTTGAAGATGAAAAGAACAACCAATCTACTACGACCATAGATCAAACATTAGATGGAAGCATACTTTGGACGCTATTTAGATTGCTATGGAATCTAAAATTTTACAGGGCATGTTACTAAGCACCCTTTAAATATTAGTGATTTTTGTATGTGGTCTAACGGCAAATTGTCTGAGTTTGGACACCTGATTTGCCGTGTTCAATTTCCTTAGGGGATGGAGTCCAGGTCCCGGTTGTTGCCCGTTAGTTTTGATAAATACCAAAAAAATATTAGATGAATTTTATTTTATTTTAAAATTTTTATTTTGAGAGTTTCACTTCATGGAGTATGTCTGTGTAACACGCTGATTTCCACGTGGTGAAAAATCTAACGAATATTAAGTATCTAAACAATAGTTTAGATAAGGACGCTCCAACTACTCAATTCCCGGCATCATCAATGCCTCCGCTACTGCCTTATGTTAAAGGAATAAGATTGTCTAGAAAAGTTACAAGATGTTTCTAGAAGAACTAGAATCTTCTAGAAGGGCTAGAATCTTCTAGAAGCTAGAAGCAACTAGAAGTTGTTCAAGGAAAAAGAACATTCCAGTTTTAGAGATATCTAGAACATTAGAAGTTACTAGATCTTAGAGGCTTCAAGTATAAATATGAAGCTGTCCATTGTGAACAACTGTTGAGGTAAGTTGTTGGATTGTATGTAATCAAGTTAGATCAATATAATTTCTTTCAGTCATTTCTCACGGTTTTATGCTCTGTTTTTGCCTTGTTTGCTGCTGTTATTTTATTGTATGGGCCTGTTCTTACACCTTAGTGGTCCAGGTTTGAACTTTGACAGACCTTAAGAAAATGGGTGCAAACATTTCAGCCATAAGCATCACCAACTCAGAAGTCAGTTACGCCTGTTAAAGATTAAAACCACTTGGCAGCCAACATTTATCTTAGACAACATTATTGTTGTTTGAGTAGTATGGAGTGGGCTAGGAAGTCTAATAAGCAAAAGGTCTCTACGAAAATTCAATTTGACAAAGCCTATGATACAATTCAATGGCCCTTCATTCTGTCGATGTTTGTTGCCCTTGGCTTTGGGCTCAACTTCCTCTAGTCGGTTAAGATATTATTTGCCTATGCATTTGTTTTCCCTACTGTTAATGGCATCCAATCTAAGCAATTTTGGACTCTTTTGATCTATCCATCAAGGCTGCCCTCATACGTCATCACTGCTCTCATTTTAGCTGTTGCCTATTAAAAGCTTTGGTTATCTCATTGCCAATGCCATTTTGCAAAGAGGGGTTGAATGTAGTTCCCTCCAAGGCAACAATTCTCACTAGCTTGCCAAGGGCCATTTCGTTGATGATTCTTTCCTTACCCTTCTTGAGGATAAAGACAACATCAAACATGTAATTAAGCCTCTTGACACCTTTTGCTTGGCTTCTGGCTCTTGCATTCAGTGGAATAAAACCTAGTTTTACAGATACTTTATCAGTCCAGTGTTGTATTGGCTTCACACCTTTGGTTGGAAGCAAATTGAATGTGGGAAGATCTTGAAATTTGTAGTGATTCCCCTTGATTTTCAAGCTTGCTCGTCCATCCTTTGTTAGTATGTGATTGATAGAGTTGAGAAAGCATTGATGAATTGAATCACCAAGCTGCTTTCATTGGCTGGTAAATTGCCACACATGTTTATTACTCCTCTTGCTGACTACCTTCTAAGGTGTCTTACTGCAAGCTAGAAAAACTTTTGTGTGATTATCACTGGGCCATTTATGATTGCAACAAGGGATTTCATAGAGTGGCATGGGATTTATGTTGTCTTCCCAAGGACTCTAGTGGCCTAGGGCTTGTTGATGTCAATACACAAGGAATTGTGCATTGCACTCAATGGACTGTGAGGGTTTGTGATGGCAATGAAGCTTAGAAATACCTTTTAAGGAATTGCATTTATTACCATGTGAGACTTGCCTAGAATGGCCTTGATTTCCATTCCCTCAATATTTCTCCCATTCCTATCAAGATTACAGGAATTTTTTGCAGCAAAAAGTAAATTGAAAGCTTGGGAAGCCATTGAGCTGCAGCTTCAGTGGAATCAAAATGGTTTTTGCAATGGCCTTTCTATCAATCTTCAATCTTTGTGGTGGTCTCCCACCACCCTTTGTAAAGGCAAACCACTGGCTGAGATTTCTCGGTTACGTTCTCTAAAGTTCTTTATAACAGGCATTAGATATATCAAAGATTTATTTTCCAAGGCTGCTGCTGTGTGGCTTTCATGGCTACAAGCAAAGGCCAAATTTAACTTGAGTAATGTGGATAAATAGACTTTTCAAACAATAATTGAGGCAGTGTATAGGAATTGGTGTAAACTTGGGTAAATAAAGACCGATAGGGATTAGGGCATGGGTTAAACCTAGCACAAGAGGATGCCATTTGTTGATATGCTATTGCATTAAGACATTCCACCGAGGGGGTACAAAACTAAATGGGAAATGGCATAGGTATGCTAATTTCACCATTACATTTTGCCTCCACTTTGACTTGTGTGCAAATCTAACATGAGCATGTATTTCAAAGTATTTGAATGTAATATGCACCCTACTTTTTTTTTTGTGTTTTTTCTGAAGTTTTGAGTTTGAGTATTGATGATAAATGATAATTGCACCAAACAGAAATATATTGCAAGGAAATACACATGAAACTTGGTTAGTCTTAAACAAATTCGAAACTTCCACAAGTTGGAAATAAATCTCAGAAATATTACAGAGTTTGTACAACCATATAATAATTATTTCAACAATATCCAGATGGCTAAATAGTCCCAAAATGACATTACAAGAATATCTGTTAGCTGCTGTTATAAAAGGGTCTGAAACTTGACTGTGAACAGCGAATTGGGCCTCAAAAAATGACTTCAAACCCCTCTAAATCTTCAGCTCTCCAACCCCAAACTCTATGCAATGTGATAAGTATCCTAGGGTGCCTCAATTGCCACCAAAACCAGCTCCAAACCCTAAGCGTTTTGCCCTAGGGAGTCTGTGCCCTCCTCCACAAGCTGTACGGCCAGCTATGAAGGTTGTACGGCCAGAAAATAAATGTTGTCCCCTCTTCTCTAGGGAAGTCAGTGACACATCCCAAAAAATCGGAGATGTGTCTCATATTTTAGCTGTAGTGTTCCCTATAACCTGCTGTTATAATTATTGTTGTGGGAATAAATTCTGCTATATTCTTTCTGTTAGGAGATGAGTAGTCCAACATTCAATGATAGAATTAACAGTTCACAATGCTCTGAACCAAGCCTGAAAGCAAACATATGTAATTTCTGTTGCTACAACATATGGCAAGTTTGATTCAATCATACAGTAAGCAAGTCTGAGTGCAACCCTAAGGGTTTGTGATGTCAAATTTACATTACCAGCAAACTTTATTCAAATCAGAACTAAACCCTACATACATGAAGCTTGATATTACTCACAAACAATCTGTTTGCATTTTAGGAGGTGCAAGGAGTGCCCAGATTTGAATATGGGTGATTGTAGACATTGGTACAAAGCCCAGATCTGCAATAAATGACTGCAGATTTCCAGTGCTTTGGTCCAGTTTTGGAACAGCAACCCATATGCAGGCAAGCAGCTGCTGGATTCTTCTTCCTTTGCCCACAGACTGTCCTGAGTGGCGAATTGATCCAAGGATGGAGAGTCTGAATTATATTCCAATGGCAGCTGTGCCTGGTAACTTCTAGCAAGCTGGATCAGGGATAGAAAAATTGAATTTAGGAGCAATTGCAGTGCCTTTCCTTACTGTAATCTCGCCCTCCATTTCGTGAATTTCTCTTCAGATCTGATGGTACGAAGGCTGCAACAATCTGGAATAGAATCTGTGTTCAATCAGCTCCCTACAGAATCTCCTCTTTGGTGTCCTCCAAAAATGGTATGATTCCCTCAGAATGATAATGGACTCCTGCACAGGTAGTGCTTGATTACATTTCTAATCCCCCTCGGCGCCTGTACTCCCAAAAGTAAAAATGAGATCACAAACACTAGCCCAAACTGCAAAGCATGTTCTGGTTTTGCCAAGAACAAAGGTAGGGTTTTCGTACTAACCTTAAAGGTGCAATTGAGGGTTTTCGACTTTTCGTCCTTGCACAGCACAAATGGAAAACTCATCAAAATCCTGTTCATCTTCTCCAAAAGACTTCGCTGATCAACTTATACCAGCTGGGCACAAAAGGTCCAAGGCCCCAAAATTGGGTGCCAACTTTTAATTTTGAACATTTCACTTTATTTTATTATTTATTTATATGAAATAGGTCCCATGGCCCAATTTGACTACCACTTTTAAATTTTTGAATTTTGCTTTAATTTATTTTATATTTTTTTATTATTATATATTTATATTATATAATATTAGTATTGAAAAACACTTTGTTAAATAATAATAGCAAGATTATTGGCGGGAAAAGGGACATGACATTAGTGTTTTAAAAAAGAGACATCTACAGTCAGGCTTTTGCAACTATGGAAAAAAAATTACAGCTTTTCAATGACCAAATACAACTATGAAATGAAAATGTAGCCTTGCTGAATGACAACATACAGGTACCGTTTTCATCAATGGGCAATTCTACGACTGCATACAGCAATAGGAGAGTAGAGAATTATAAAATGAGAGTATACAGTTGTGGAATGAGCAAAAACATTATTGTATATGGTTGTAAAGTGAAATCAATCATACGCCAAATGAGAGCAATGCAGTTGTAAGAAATGTATGTTGTCATTACTCTTTCACTTGTGATTTTGAATCTATTGGGCCTTTTGTCATACTGAAAACATTGAACAATGAAACCATAATTTTCTATTTTTAATTGCTGCTATATTTGAATCAATGAACATGTTATAGTAAATATCAAATTTTTTTTTTTGATCGGTGATAATTGTTTTATTTTATTGAAATTTAGTAAACCATAATACAGAAGTATCAAAGTATAAAACAGAGTTTTCTGACAGCTGTTTAACCAGCACAAACCCCAAAGAAAGCTACCAGCACCAAAATAACAACTCTACACTACTACCCTACTGTTCTATTCCCAAGCCCCAAGCTAAATACTTAGATTTACAGAACAAGACTTTCCAGGCCTCATATAAAAAAACTGACTCAAAAACGCAATTTAGAGGCATTTAGCTACACCTACGAAAACAACAGTATTACTCGTTCTTCGCCGAAGGTTCGCCTAGCTCCACTGGAAGAATTTCCGTTATTGGCTTCACTTTCTCACACGGACGCAGTCCCTTCCCCGCACACAGCTCTTCTCTGGCTATCTCCTTCAAGTCTGCAATCTTCATCTCCAATTCAGCTAGCTCCGAGCATATTTTCAGCCCTTCCCATCCACATTCAGCATCCTCCCGCCACCTGTCCTTTGTTCGTCCTTCCAGCCATTTGATAAAGAGGTGGTTTACGTCTACCATCTCTGGGCCACCACCATCCTATCCTTCAATTTTAACCGACCCTACCCTTGGTATCACTCACTCCAGGATGTCGTCCATTCCTACTAAGCAATCTTTTGGCACCAGAGTTCTCATAACTCGACTCACTACCATAGCTGACTCCCTTAAATGCAACCCCCACGCCATCATCAAAGAATATATGTCCAAATTCGTTCACATTCTGTGAGTCAAATTTCCAAACCCATCACCCAACATTATCTGCACTGCTTAATCCCCACAATTGCTTTATTGAAGCCTTCCCCACAAAAGTGTCTAGCTTCCTCTGCGAGGACAATGTGAAGCTGGCTTCCATTGTTGCATAGCTTCACAGACTTCCAACCTGCACCACACCGCTAACCAAACATCACACCAAACACCCGCACCCTTAGGAGCATTTAAGGTGGTGGAGTGATTAGATCACCCTGCTTTGCTAGCCGACTTCATAAATGCCGAGCGTACGCTCAACGCTGGCAAAACACCTACGTCAATGCTCCACAACAAATACTAACTCCAGCCAACTTGTATGGTATGCAAGCCTGCTTCAATTGTTAACATTCCCTAAACCAAGTCCTCTGCATTTATTACACTAAAGTCTTCAAAATTTAAAACCTATACTCCAGTTAAAGAAAGTGCCCACTTCGACAGAATATCCGCCTCCACATTTCCTGTTCACCTAATATGACTCACCTTGAAATCTTCAAATGAGGCTAAAACCTCAATTATTCTCCTAACCACCCCTTGCAAATGCCAAGCTTCAATTTTTCCTTTTATGATTGCTTGGATAATTATTTGAGAATCTCCTTCCAAGTGTATCCTTGATAAGCCTATCCTTCGAGCTAGTTTGATTGCCATAAGGGCTGCTGCGGCTTCTGCTACATTATTAGTGCCATCCTTCAATCTCATTGCTCCTAATGCTAACACATTACCATTCCAGTCATGGACAATACATCCAACACCAAATGGTTCTGGATTTCCTTTTGACGCTCCATCAAAATTTACCTTCCACCAACCTTCTTTTGGTTTAACCCATTTATCAGCTTCTAAAGTAGATTGAGTTGGATTAACCCAACTAGGCCCCTTAACGGGCCACTTTGAATATCAAATTTTATACATTATATGAATGTTTAAACTTGAATTTTGATGTCATTTATAGCCAAGCTCGTAAATACTATATATATATATATATTGTCATCCTTGAAAAATGCTCTCCTGGACTGCCATCCCCAAAACATGTCTTGCCATCCTAGCCCTCCGTTATTGTCAATAAGATCTTGTATCTTATCCTTCAAACCTATGCAATATTGAGTATAATGTTCCAAGCATAGTTGAAAAACTTGGACTCAACAATAACTTGGCAGGCCCAAAATTATTTAAAACTTGGGACTTGGCAAAAACTAGGTGAAAAATGTGAGAAATTTTTTCAAACATATGAAAATACATAATTTAAAAAGATATTCGCAAAAAACACATATATTACTGAATTTGTAGAATATATTACTGATTTCCATCGTATAGAAATCAAAATTAGAGTTTAATACATATTATAGACCAAAAAACAAGTGCAACCTTTGAATACATATGAACTTCTATGCTGAAAGTGCTGATTTAGAGACCAATAGAATGTTGGATGTGGAAATTATATGAATTTTTCAAATATTGTCCATATTGCAAGTTTAAAGTTTAAATGACTTGCATGCTTGAATTTTCACAGTTATAACTTTGAAAATTTAAGCTTGCAGGTTGTTTAAACTTGAACAAAGTTTCTCAAATTCATATGATTTCCACATTTGACATTCAATTGATCTTTGAATCAACACATTCACGCTTCAACATAGAAAGGAATCAAAGCATATTAAGTTGTGAAAATTATAACCTGCAGATTGTTTAAATTTTCAGCATGTATCAATGTATCAACACTTACAACATAGAAAGTGTAGAACCAAGATCCTAATACTTGCAAGAGACAACAAACAAACACAATAGAAGATTCAAATGCAAGTTAAGATCAAAGTTCCCCATAAAATCCATTTAACAATGTTCAAAATAGGAATGAAAGCAAGAATATAATGAAAAAACAATGAAATAGACTAAATCCTATTAAGAACATGCAAACTCTTGATCTTATGGGGGAGTTGGTGCCAATTTGATGTGGAAATTGGCCCTTTCCCAACTTCTATGCAAGCTCTTGATGATTTGATGATGATTGATCCACTTTGTTGAAGATTCAAGTGTGCTCCAAGATGAAAAACCTGCATAACCTACCTAAGACTTGATGAAATGGATGAGAATTGCTATGCTTGAGTATGGATTTGAGTATAGTAAGTTTGCTCAAATTGTGGATGATGAAATGAGGAAAAAAACCTCTTATTTATAGAAAGACAAGATGGAGAAATGCCCAAAATGAAGCAATGTGGGACTAACTTTCAACCAATGGCCAAGTGCCACTTGTCAAGAGATGGATGGATGAAGGATGTGCACATTTTGATGAATGTGCCCATAAATGCATTTAGGTGGAATTTGAAAATAATGAAATGACATGTAAGAGGGAAAAAAAAATGTCTTAAATGCCACTTGGCTCAATGCAAAGATGAAATAAATGTCTTGTTAGAAGGACAAAGTCCACTTGGAAGGATTTCAAATTTGGAAGAATATTCCTCTATTATGCCATGTTGAGAGAAAATAGGGATTTAATAAATGGATTAAATTTATTTTTATGTGCAAGTGGCAAAAGCTAGAGGATGGGACATGAATTAGGATTAAATTAATCAAGGGTTAATTAATTTAATGAGGGATTAGATGATGTGCAAATTTGACTTAGATTTATGGGTTGATTTAAATCAAAGATGAGAGGAATGTGATTTTAGAGATAGTTAAATAAATATTTTGTTTTATTTAACTAAAGGAATGATTGGTTAGATTAAATTAAATAAGGTTTAATTTATTTAATTTAATAGAGATAGACTTTAGAGATTAATTAAATAAAAATTGATTTATTTAATTAAATAAAGGAGCTAAGGTTAATTAGATTAGATTGATTGATTTAATTAATGAGAGAGAATGACTTAATAGATAAATGATTTATTTATTTAAGAGAGGAAAATTGATGAATTTAATCAAATAAGGGTATTCGATTAAATGGTTAGACTGAGGGATGATTAAGGATGAAACGGTGTTAGTAGTTGGGATCAGGTGTGTAATGCCAATCAGTACATTTTACGTGTCTACAAAAATAATCTATCCATTATGGTCTCTTCTCTTGGTTGGTTGTTTAACTTTAAATGAAAGGATGCTAAACTGTGAAAATAACAGCCTGTAGGTTGTTTAAACTTTGAACATGTATCAATGTATCAACACTTTCAGCATAGGATTTATCCATTATGGTCTTTTTTGTTGGCTGGTTGTTTAGCTTTAAATTTTATTAAAGTTTTAAAGTTTGAACTATGAAATTTCAATCCTGAAGGTTGTTTATATTTATATTTATATTGGGTATTAATAATACTCAATATTAAATTATTAATATAAACAACTTCTAAGAAGGGACACTCAATCAATTCGCAAGCAAGGGAACAACAGAAATGAAAGCCAAACTCATGGAAAGGAAAGGGAAAAAAAAGATCTGCTAGTCACTAATTCCATGTTCATTGTGCCGTTTGTTCCATGGAATGTAAAAATGAAAATCAACTACAGTTTTGAACTTTAGGTTATAAAAAACCTTTATATTCATTTGGACAAGTTTTTAATGAAAAAAAAGTAGGGACTGACATTTTTTTGGCTCAAATTGTATGGTTCCATGACTCTACGAAAGTGCAAAATTCTTGCTCATTATAATTCTTGGGGAGTACTTTGTTTGGATCTAGTGGATGAATAGGAAGAAGATAATCAATTTTTAGCTCAATAAACTTTGAAGCATAGTTTCCAAAGGTTCTTGCAACTTTGTGAATTTCCTAGGAGCATTATGTTTGAAAGTAGGAACATTATTAGTATTAGCCACTCGATGAACATTTTCTTTTGTCTTCCTAAGATTATTACCCTTTGAAAATTTATTAACTTTTGAAACTATGGAAGGTAACAAGTCAGAGAAGATTATGTAGATCCATGCATAAGTGTTTTAGATGCAAGCAATTTAACCTCATGGTTCTTTAAGTGAGTGAACGCGTCTCTAAAAGAAGGAAAGCTACTTAAGTGTGCATCATTCTTAATGATAGGAAGAAGTCCTTCAAGAAACATAATTTGGAGCTCATTATCATCAAATTGATGCTTAACATAATTATTGAAAAGGAATAACATAATCATTGATAGGCTCATTACTTCTTTGGATACAATTGGTCAAGTCGTTAATTGTTATTTTCAAGCCCATCTTGATGTGAAAATGCTTTAAGAAAGTGGTGGCTAATTCATCAAAAGGATATATGGAACTTGGAGCTAAAGATTAAAACTATTGAATAGCACAATCTCTTAGGGAATTTGGAAATAGCTTAGCTAAGATCTTATCCTTATATGCAAAATCTAAACATGCCACATTAAAATATAACAAATGAACATTTTGATCACCTTTTTTGTTATATAGTTTGTTGGCGTTTCAGTTCGCACGTCTAGAATGTGAATTAGAAACGGACAGCTATGCACAGTTAGACTGCTCTTCAAATTAGGAGGGGAAGCTCCCTCTTCGTTGAATATGCTTAAAAAGAAATACTACACTACTGCCAATCTTTTTATTCTCAGCTAAGAGCACAAGGTTATAAAACTCTTTGTGTCGTAGCTGAGGTTTTCTCTTTTCTAGAACTTCAACTACAACTAGGCCCACTCTAAAGACGCTTCTAATAATTCAAGTAAACTCATAGCCTGAGAATTAGAAGTAAACAAGGAATGATTCAATTTAACACAAAAGCTTAAATAAACTCGCTTCTAGAACACACTTGAAGACTCATTGTACTTATTAGATGCAAGCTGAAATAAAGATTACAAAAGAAAAACATAAGAAAAAGTATTGAAATGGATTGAGATAGTAGATCAGAGCAAAATAGGCATGAGATTTCCTTCCTCAATTTCTAACAGAAAATACACTTTTGAGACAACAAATTGTAGCAAAGATAGGCTTACAATATGCGATCAAACCAGATTACATAGACAAAAGTTGAACAGACACTGAATAACAAAGTAGTAGGCAAAGTAGGCTTAGCAATTTGTTATCACAACGGCGGTTAAAAAGAAATGGGCAAGGCTGCCCATATTCATACACAAACAAGGAGTAGGGAATCCTAAAATCTCCTGGTTTTTTAAAACTAGACTTGTGTCAGAACCCTGATGGTTCTCGATTCAAAACCCTAACTGATATTTTGTTGTTTTTTGCAATTTTTGGTTTTTTTGTGTTTTTGATGATTTTCAGACAAATTCTAAAAGCTGCGATTTTCTAAATAATTGCTTGGAAATTCAAATAAAAATTCTAAATGCAAGAAATAAGCTCGAAAATGCCCAGAGACTATGGGCGCATCATTTTATTATCATTCCAGAGCTTTTACAATATATAAATATGACATATGCATTTAAAAATGAATTTATTCTTAAAAACCTGATTCCTTCTTCTTGCTGGCGCCAGAACACAAAGGAAGTAGTACGGCTGAAAGGAGTAATAAATCTCTGGCTTCTGAAAATCACTGCTGAATCCCTGGAAACCTCAGGCGCACCCAACTGACTGATAGAAGATGAGTTCTGGAAGATATCCACTGGCAATGAAAAGGTACGGCTTGCTGGTAGAGAATTGTACGGCCCCAGCAGCAGCATTAAATGCAGTACGAATTTATTAAATAAGTGCCAGATCTCTGATAACTGACCTCTGGTGAGGTCGCCCCAAACAACTGATGAAAGATCTCTGTAAACTTCGTCTGAAATCAATCCAATAAGCTCAGTCTGTGATCTCTGTGTGAAATCACCAAGTGCAAGCTTCAGCTGGTATTGCACAGCCTCAGTCTGCCTAATCTCTGAAGAGTTTTCGTTCTCTAGAAACGCCTGTCTGCCAGAAACCCTAGGGTTTGCAAACTCCAATGCTCAGAGCACGAAAGACAAATTAGAATATCATCTCATAATGGTTCGATTTGCCTTCCAATGAATAAACATATCCTCTTCATTAAAATTCGACCCAATGCTCTTTTTAATAATCATTTAAATTAAATGATTTAATTCGCCTTAATACTTAGGAGAAATATTCTAATCATTAAATGGCGCCTCTTTTAAATGAATAATAAATATTCATTAAGTCAATGTTTAATACCTTATTATAAAGTATAACAAATATTTTATAACAGGCCAATTAATTAAATAATTAAATATTTCAATAAAGTGACTTTAATATAAAGTCAAATTATTAAATATTCAATAATTCATTAAATACTCCTTATTTCTCCGTCTGATCATCAAACTGCCGAACTGGGTCGATTCTGAGCTGAATGGTTGAACCAGGTGCCCTGCCCGAAATAGCAGCTTCCGCCTGACCTAACTTTCTAAAAATAGAAAGTTCCTGAAAATGCTCACTGGAAGATTCTGCGAAGGCCCAACCTGACACAACTGCCAAACTGGAGCTACCAAACACTGAGTAACTGCCCCAGATGATCCTCTGCACACTCCTGTCAGCCTACGAGGATCGAAATTATAGGCTAACTCCTCGACAAACAGTGTCAGCTAAAACGGGGACATGACAACTTGTGAACATGCTGAAATGATTAATGATATTCATGATTGTGTGTTTACAAAAGGAGACGAAATCTCCTTATAAAGAAATTTACAAGATGATGTTTCTAAAAAGAAACAATCGTAAACTGAAGCAAACTAAAACAAAAATCAGAAAGATGCTAAATCAACTAAGCGTAAACAAAAGTTACTAAAAACCCTCTAAGTTAACTAAAGACTAACTAAAGCTAAGATGACCATTAATATTACATTTAATATTTTAATACGCTCTCTTAATAGTTGTTGTACAAACATAAACTTAGTCTACCCAAATTCTTCTGGAAACATATCATCAGTGACTGATAACTGGAGAAGCATAACCGCCTCGCGATTATCGATCTTTTCTCGCAGAACAAACAAATCTAGACACCGACACTCGAAAACTGAGTATCTTTTGCTTCCAGGTAGTAGAACTTTTCATTGAACCTCTGTGTATTTTCCAACATGATATTGGACAAAGACGCCATCCCTCCCATTTTCCAAAGCACAAAAAATGAGGTACACTGTGATCAGCTGAAAAAACACTAGACAATCAACTAGCACAACTCAAGAATTGTAAGATTTTTTAGAAAAACCTTCAAAAATTTTGAAAAGGTAAGTTTTTTTTTAGAAAAAAATCCTCAAAACTCTTTTGAATTGCAAATTTTTTTAGAGAAATTTTTTCAAAAACTCTTTAAAAACTTTAGATGCACAATTTATTTTTGAGAAAAAAATCACCCAAAAAACTGGTTTGCAAACCCTAGTAGCAACCCACGATTTTTTAGATAGGAAAAAATAATCAAAAAACAACACTTAGTAAATTTTTTTGATTCGAAAAACTCTTTGCAGAATTTTTATTTTTCCCAAAAAAATTCTGTCAAAACTGATCTAAACTCAACCCTTCAAGCTGCCATGAAAACTGGAAAAAATTAGGTTCACTGAAAATCTGGAACTTATGATTCAAAAACCCTAAGTTCTTTAGACAAAACCTCAAAAACACCCACAAACTTAGAAAATTGCCCCCCAAAAAAAGAAACTTCCAAAAAATGCTGACCCATGAACTGAGAATAGATCACCCACGATTTTTAAGAAAAACTCCAAAAAAATAGGTTTAGATCTGCACAAAGCCTGCAACACCCACAAACTCAACTTGCAAGGTATTCAGACACCTAGAAATGCAAAGAAATGACAAAGGAAAAGATGCAAAAAACCACAGACAATTGTGTCCAAAAAAATGCGTGAAAAATGGCGCAATTTTTACTGTCGTAGGAACAAATCTGTGATTTCACAGAAGTACCCTTGAAATCATGTTTCAAAAAGACGCCGCAGGTTTTAGCAAATAAAACATGCTTCAATAGATGAAGATGTCGAACTAGGAACCTGCAAAAAGAAGAAAAAAAGAAAAAAATCGGCTAACTAGGTTCGAGCCTAAGCTTTGATACCACGAAATGATTAATGATATTCATGATTGTGTGTTTACAAAAGGAGACGAAAGCTCCTTATAAAGAAATTTACAAAATGATGCTTCTAAAAAAAAACAATCGTAAACTGAAGCAAACTAAAACAAAAATCAGAAAGATGCTAAATCAACTAAAGCGTAAACAAAAGTTACTAAAAACCATCTAAGTTAACTAAAGACTAATTAAAGCTAAGATGATCACTAATATTACATTTAATAATTTAATACATGCAAGCTTTATTTCTAAAACTAAACAAAAGATAACTAACAACTTACAACTATACTACAATCGCTTAACTGAAAAAGCTCCAACTATACATTGATATTTCCAAAGAATAGATATGCATGAATGAGAACAACAGGTTAAACTCGGAAAAGGCATCGAGTTAATTGTTGCTTTTAGTTCTATTCTTGGAAAACGTTGCATGCTCCAACTGGTGGCTCACTCATTGATAACTTGGGAAACCATATCCTCCAAAAAGCTATTAACTGCCTCTTCATGAGGAACATTGATGCTATTCAGAACCATATACTATTTTTCTAGCATCTCTTCACCATCTGCGATTAAACTCAGATATTCTTTTCTCTCTTTAGTTGCTTTATCAAATTTTGTTGACATTGCGGCAACATGATTCATTTTGTAGGCAACAAGATCACCATTAAGACTTCTACGAATGAGATTCTGAAACTCTATTTGCACTTCATAGAGATCAAAGTAAGTTCGATCTTCATGATGATATTGACAAGGGATCTGTGAAACAAATGTGCTTATGAACTTGAGAGTATTAGCAACCTTCTGCCTATATTTAGCCAATTCTACAGATATTCCTTTGTAGGTTTTTACTTTGAAGAGATGTTCTTTCCAAGCAAAAAGCTTCTTCTTGTGTTCTTTTGTAATGACTAAATCATAAGCCGTCCTCAAGTTAGAAATGACGATCTTATCTCTTGGTTTCATTTCTACTATATTTTGCTCAAACTCTTGAATCCTTGAGCAAAGATCATGGGTATTATACCTTAGTTGATACACCTCTGCAAGTATAAATCTGCCCCTGGTGACGAATTCTTCTATCCAATCTCTCATATGTTTTCCATATATGACCAACTGACTCAGTTGATGTTGATCTACAGGTGACTCTAGAATCTGTGGAAGCAACAAAGTGGCCTGTGAAGTACCATGAAGGAGATTGGAAATATATTGCCGCAGTTGTTGAATCTCAGCCTTGAGGGCTGCATTATCTTCTCCATCCTTGAGCACTCGTTCCTTTAGATTATCTGCTGCAACCTCAAAGAAATTCACATCAGTATGCCGGGTGCATCTATCGAGATTGGCTTTGACAACCCTGAAGTTATCAATCTCAACCTCATCAACGTTCTTGCCTTCCAGAGGTGTAGCAATCTTAATGATAATCTCATCATTGGAATTCTTCTTCATATGAACTTGCTTCTTAAGTTTCTTCTCTGGTGTGTCTTGGTAGATGCTTATCAAGTTCTGCAAAGTTCAATTGATAAGAAGGCTTCCTCCTCTTCCTACCCAACAAGTTCTCAAGCCAAGACAAAGAGTCTCTACTAACTTTCCTGGGAGGATTGGTTCCAACTCCAACAACTCCTGATGGATCAATAGGTGTTGAGACATTGCGAACTGGTGAATCAACTTCTGAATCTATATGAATAGGAGAAGGTTTCGATGATGGCGGAAGAATAGGAGATGAAGGCTTTGCTTTAACTCGTGGTGCTGACTCAACGTGAACTTCTAGTGCATCCGCTGGCTATTCCTGCTGATTCACCTTTTCCTTTAAGCTCTTCATCATTCTGCTAATCTTTGTACCTTTTGGAGGATTGCTCATAGCTTTCACTCTCGGTTTTGATTTAGAAGAAGTAGAGATGATTGAACTATTGGCGGCTCTACAATTGGAATAGCTACCTTCTGTGTCTTTTTATTGCTCAAGAATATTCTACTGTTCTTGACAATTCGGCTCGTTCTTTCCTCAATTGAGGTGCTCTCTTTGGTGAACCAATCAACTTGTCGAAGTGGCTGTTGATTGACCTGATCTTGGGCATACATGGGAAGTAGGATTTCCCCATCATCATCTGACAAACCCTCCACATTTTTTGATAAGAAATTAGCCATCTACTGAAGAGTAAGTCTGTTGTAGTTGTGCTTGCGCACTTCAAACTCATCTGCACAATTAACCCAAAAATCTTCAACTATAGGTACATGTGCATGATTCTAACCAAGATGGGCTGCAAAGAAACCCCAAAGATCATATGAACGTCTCTCCTTGAAAAACTTGAGGCTGAACTTTAACATTTCATCACCCATAAACTTGGCATCAACTGCTGATCTACATCTGTATATGCTCATCTCAAATGGGAAACTAAATGCAGTCTTGCGCCTGTTACACAATAATGTGTGAACTTCATGTACTTGCCTTAGAAATTCCATGAACACTACCTCATTTGTTGGCTATCTTGGAAGCATGACTGGATCACCTGAGAAGCTATATACCCTTATGTAGGAGAATATGGGAAATTGGATACACCAATTAGCCCAATCTGCCATTGCCAATCTGGTATCTGTTGAAATTCGTATATGCAACTCATTATCAAGATCTCACACTGTATGCATCAAGAATACATCATTCACTTGCTTGTAATGCTGCTCAAATTCGGAAAACTCTAACTGTGGGAAATGATCATACACATGCTGAACACCCAAAGTTCCAACGACATTCAAACCTCTAAACTTGCCTTGAAAGGCGATAAAATACACGAGGTAAGATATCATGTGGAATTCATGGGCCTTGAAGAACTCTATCATCTGACGGTGGAGAGTATCACTGATCAATGCTAGCCAGCCATAGTGTTCTGTTCTGTCAACAATCTGGGAAATGATATAAAACATCCAAGGCTGGAATTTATTGGCCTCTGCTTGACCTGTGACTCGGTTGAGCAAAGTAATCATGACTGCAAATTCTTTCTTGAACTCATTGCATCCAACATTCTTTGACAAAGTGTTGTGCTTCTCTCTTAGCCACTTATGTGCAACTCTTTTCTGGCACTTGTCCTTTTGCACATTCCACACCTTTTCACATTCTTCAACGGATACGATGAAGTTTTCTGTCCATGGTGGTATTGCGAAACATTTCTCAATATATTCCGGTTTGAGGTTGCAAATAGTATGCCCATCTGCTGATTGGATTTCTCGTGTTGTTGGATTGTAATGCTTAACACAAGAAATTATGAATTCAAGGCTTTGAACTGAGATGGGGATTGAAGCTGCTGCAAGCAACCCAGATTGACCAAGATTCCTAACAACAATGTTTCCTACGTCTTCCAAAGCATGGAAATCAAACACTGGAAACACATGATGTAAAGTCGGTTTCGAAAGTTCTCAGGAAATCATGGAGCAACATTGATTTGGTTTTGATTTCTATTGGAGAGTATTGCATGTCGAAAAATTTGAATTTTGATTGTGAACATGCCTATGTTTGGAAAAGTTTTGCACAAAATGCTAAAAATAGGTTGCTGATTTTTCTTTAGAAAAAAGCAAATTTTCTAAAAAAAGCGGAGGTTTGGGTTTTGTAAATAATCTCATTCTGAAGAGAGCCAGATCGTCAAATTTTGAAAAAATTGAAAATTTATCAAACATGCGCGACAAAGCAAGATTTTCTTGAAAATATAAAATTTTCCAATGTTCAATGATCAATGAAAATTGAAAAAGCTGACCACCAGTTTTTGAAAAGTGATGCCCTAGAAAACCATGCAAAAGCATGCTTCTGTGCTTCCCAATCTCGAATCCACGAAGAACACTTGGAAAGCACTTCGTTTGAGCCTCAAAATCTTGATGAGAAGAAAATTCTATGTTTCTTCCTTTGAAAGGTAACCTACAAATTATGAAGAATGAATGCTCAAAGCTTTCTTAAATAGAGTTGTCGATGAAAAAGACATTTTTTTTGGAAAAAACCCTAAAATTTTGGAGTCAATGCATGAAGATAGAAACTTTGCATGTGAAAATATGACTTTGTTTGCATCAAAACGGCGAATTCCTCTTTTATAGGGCTGAAAAAGCACATGCATGAGGACATTTCTTTATTTAGCACGAACAATTGAAACCAAAATTTTTCCAAGGCATGAAGACTTGGGTGCCCAAAAAAGGCGCCTGGGTTCACCGGAGTAAGTTCTTTTTTTGTAATTTTCATTTTTCTCCTCGTTTTTCGATCACCACCTTTGCTGACACCAATCGAGTTCATCGTTGTGTGTGCATGATTTGCGAAAGCTAAAAAATGGCGAAGGCATGGAAAGCCAGGTACCCTTCTTGAAAAAAGGCCCCTGGTTTTTCCAATGTTAGAATTATTTTCACAATTTTCAACTTTTTCACTTGATTTCTCCGTTCATCATTTTACGTGCCCTTCACTGTTGATCTTTGTATGTGCAACATTTGAGACCTTGTATCTAGCACCTGGCAGTTGACCTTCTTCCATTGATGACTTTGGAGCTCATGTTTTGCCTTTTGAAAAAGCAGAATAGACCCACTAGAGAAAAAATTATCTTTTGACGATTTTGATTGGACTAGTCTGATCGGTGTTGTACCCAAAATTAAATTTTTTTCTACACTTAAGCATTTTGAAGAAATGGTAAATGTCTTGTCAAAATTGTCAAAAAAGGTCGAAAAATGGGATTTTGCAAGTCATACATGTTGGTCAAAAACTTAAAATTATCAAAATTTCATGATTTGGGTTTGGTTAGAGTGACCTCTTCTACAAAACCTAGATCTTAGCTTTTTGCCCCTATTTTTTAGGAAATTTTCTAAAAATAGAAAGTTTCTAAATAAGACTTTTTTGAGTTTTTTTGGGTTTCTTCTCAAATGGATACTTGCAAAATTTTCTAAAAATAGAATGTCTGCTCCTAGAGCTCAAATTGATTTTGATTGGTTTAAAATACTTCTTGATCGGGCTGGTCCAGTAAGAATCGTCAAAAGATCATTTTTTCTTTGGTGGGTCTATTTTGCTTTTTTAGAACTTAGAAGCTAAAACAGGATCTCCAAGGTCATCAATGGAGGATGGTCAACGACCAGGTCTCGGATTCAAGGTTTCAAACACTGCATAGATCGAGAAATGGCGAAAGATGCTCGAGAAACAGAGAATGAAGGAGGGAAGCTAGAAAATCTTGAAAATGGTGAAATTTTGTCTAACACTAGAGATGCTAGGTGCCCTTGTCCAATCAAGGCACCTAGCCGACTTTGCCTTAGAATATTTTTCAGTCTTTGACGTGAGGTGAATGCAACAACGGTGAGCACAGAGTGAGAAACGAGGAGCAAACAAAAAGTTGGAAAAATTGAAATAAAATCTAACACTTGCAAGTAAAGGTGCTCCTTCTAGCCAGGGGCGCCCATCATTTCAAGATATTAGATGCTGGAACTAGGGTTTGTGCATCCAAGACATTTTTGCTCAGAATTCTTCCGGCTTCGCAATGAATCTATCAGCAGGTCCATCGGATCAATCAGTTGATTGGAATGTCAGATCGAATAGAGAGGTGTTTTGTTAGAGAAGCAAACTGAAAATCATGAAAATCATGAAAATATTCTATCTTTGGGATTCTTGGGCGCCCCAGGTAGCCAGGGGAACCTAGGGTTTTGGAAGGTCAGATTCAGCTATTAGGGTTTGCCAAGATGCTCATCTTCTTTAGAATTCCTCAGCTATCCGATGGATGGCTTAGCCAATTCATCAAATTCTTCAATCACCTGCAGTTTCAAATCAAATGGAGGACAAAGCATGGGGTACAAATTTGAAGGTTGAAGATCACATAAAAATGACTAAGTTTGGAATTCTTGGGCGCCCCAGGTAGCTAGGGGTGTCCAAGATTTTGACCATCTAAAAGTTGAAATTAGGGTTAGTCACCTCCAAAACATTTCTTTAGTTTTGATTAGGATCTTCAATAGATTCATCGGTGAGCTCAAGAGATTTGTTAGTCATTAGATATTGCAAATCAAACAGAGGCTGAAACATGTGCAAAACGGAATAGAATCAAGAGAAAGTCAAAAATGTCCAAAACTGGTTAAGTTTGGGATGTTTGGGTGCCCTAGCTAGCCAAGGGCGCCCAAGCTTTTGAGCCCCCGAAATCACTTTTTAGAAGTTGCAGCTTCCAGAAGATCTTTCTCGAAATTCTTTAGGCTATCCAATGAATCTGTTAGCCAGTTCATCGGGCCAATTAAGCATCTGGAAGTGAGAATTCACTTGAAGATCATAAAGCATTAACAAATTGAAGAAATGTCCATCCCTACTAAGTAAAGGCTCCCCAGCTACCTAGGGGCGCCCAAGATTTGGAGGGCTCAGATGATGTTTTTAGCAGATACAGTCTCTAGAACAATCTTCTCCGATTTGATTAGGCTCCGCAATGAGATTATTAGTTAGTTCATGGGACTCATTTGGTGTTCGGAATCAAAGATCAAAGGGATGCATTTTATCAAGCAAAAATTTGGAAATTACAAAAAAATGGCTAAGTCTGCCAAGTAAAGGCACCCAAAGTTCAATTCCTTTCATCTTTCCAAACATCGTCCACGTTCAATGTTTCTGCTTCTGGATTGGCTTCAAAGTTTTAAAGCTTGGAGAATAAAGCACTTTTTCGTCATTGAACTCCATTTAGGAAGGCTTTTGGCATTTATTCTTCATATCTTGTAGGTTGGCATCCAGAGGAAGAGAGATATCTTTTTCTTCTCATCAACATTTAGAGGCCCAAACAAAGTGCTTTTTTAGTTTTCTTCATGGATTCGAGATTGGCAAATGCAAAGGCACGCTTTTTCATGATCCAATCTTCTTGGGCATCACATTTCAGAAACGGGAGGTCAGCTTTTTCAGTTTTCATCAATCTGGTTTTGCTCGCTTTTTACTCTTGAAGATTGGAAAATTTTATATTTCAAGAATCTGCTTTTTTGGGAAGCTCTCAACTTTTTCAGAATTTGACGAACCATGTCTCTTCAGAACGTGATTATCTACAAAACCTAAACCACAGCTTTTTCCAGCAATCTGTTTTTTTTTGGAGAAAAAATCAGCACCTTTTTGGGGCAGCGAAGATTTCCAAGAATATAACTATAAAACAGCAGTTAACTTGATGCCTTTTTCGAGTTTAACTTGCTATTCTCATTCATAGTTATCTATTTTTTGTGAAATAGAAAAATCAAGTTGTAATAGTTGGAACTTTCCCTGCTTTTTGTTTTCAGTAAGTTGTTAGTTAGTTGTCATGTTTTAGTTTTAGAAATAAAGCCTGCATGTTGGCAAGTCTTGTTGTAAAAGCAAGGAGATTTTAGGGTTCCCTACTCCTCGCTTGTGTATAAATAAGGGCAGCCTTTCCCTTTTTCTTTAATCGTTATTGTGATAACAAATTGTTGAGCCTACTTTTGCCCGCAAGTTGTTATTCAATGTCTGTTCACTTAGTGTAAGAGCAAGCTTGCATGCCTATCTTTTGTTGCAAGTTATTGTTCAGTTCATGTGTAATTTGTGTCAAGTGTATTTTGGTTTGATTGCTAAACTGTAAGCTTGTTATTGCTACAAACCTACTGTCCCAGAAGTGTAATCGTTGTTAGAAATTTGAGAAAGGAAATCTTATGTCTGCTTTGCCGCTTTGATCTACTATCTTTGATTTTGTTTTATGTGTTTTGCTTATATAATCTTTATTTCAGCTTGCATCTAAAAGTACAAGGAGTCTTCAAGTGTGTGTTGGAAGTGAGTTTGTTTAAGCATCTATGTTATCAAATCATTCCTTTTTTACTTCTAACTCTCAAGCTCTGAGTTTACTTGAGTAGCTAGAAGCGTCATTAGAGTATGCCTAGTTGTAGTTGAAGTTCTAGAAAGAGAAAATCTTAGCTATGATGCAAAGAGTCTTATAACCTTGTGCTCTTCGCTGAGAACAAAAAGATTGGCAAAAGTTTAGTTTACTTTCTTTAAGCATCATCAGTGAAGAGGGAGCTTCCCCTCCTAATTTGAAGAGCAGCTTTTATTGATGAAAAGTGGCCACCATATGCCCCATTGTGAAATGCTTCCAACAAATGCCGTGTTAGTTCTTGTTGACGCATAACAAAAACGTACCATCAAGCCCTTTCTTGTATAGAACGTTATTCATAAGCACATAACTCTATGTTTTCAACTTCAATGTTCTCTTCTGCTGTATGTCGAGGTGATTTGGACATTCACCATAAGTAAAAATGTACCATATTTCAGCATACCATTCATTCGCAGAATCAACAAGTAGGACCATGGGAAGCTCCTCTTTAATCTCAGGTTCGGGTTTACCATCAGCCTGGTGCTTTTGATCACCATCCTTTGCTATGAATTGACAAAGACCTCTCCAATGAACAAGTTTGGTTGGCTTGATCTCCAAAAATCATACTCTTGAACTTGCGCAACCCAGTTACCTCTCTTTGTGCCCATCTCCTGTTGAGTTAACACACTTTTAACCGCTGGATCGGTGATATATACTGTTGTGTGGGAGTTCAAAATAAAAAATTTGAAATTCTTCACAACTGTAACAATTGGATACATGTTCTTCTCAATTTGAGAATACCGCGACTCACCGTCTTTGAAACTACTGCTCATGAAAGCAATTGGAGACTTAGTTTCTTCATTCAATTTTTGCGTCAGTATGGCAGACATAGTGTGTTCCGATGCATAATAATAAAGGATAAAATCCTTATCAAATTCTGGATGGACCAGCAGTGGTGCTCGTGCAATAGCCTCTTTTATCTCGACGAATGCCTTCTTGCCTTTGTTTGTCCACTTGAAAGCTGACATCTTCTTCATCATAGCAGATATATCTTTCGTTAGCTCTAAAAAATCTGATACAAACCTTCGTATGAAGTTCACTTTACCAAAGAATGGGTGTACCCTAGTTTTGCTTGTTGGAAGAGATAGGTTTTTGATAGAATCAATCTGACTAGGGTCAATCCGAGTTCCTTCTTTGGAGACGATGTGACCAACCAACTTGCCCTCCGTCACTGCAAAGATGGACTTCTTAGGATTCAAGGAAATCTTATGATATCCGCATCTTTTGAACACTTTCACTAAGTGTGAAAAATGGTTTGCCCTCTTCTTTGAGAAAGTGGTGAGGTCATCAAGGTAGACAACAATTACTTTGTTCTTCAAATCCCCAAACGCCAAATCCATGTTCTCTGGAATGTAGCACCAGTGTTGATAAGGCCAAAGGGCATCTTTTCATAGGGAAATGTACCCCATGGGGTAGTGAATGCCGTCTTGAACTGATCTTCTGCCACTGCAATCTGATTGTACCTAGAAAAACCATCAAGTAATGACAGTATTTTTTGAACCGGTGACTGTCTGCATGGTATGTTCCATGATTGGCAAGGGATAGTTATCCTTGAGGGATGATTGGTTTAAGCTCTGAAATCCACACAAATTCGGATCTCTCCATTTTTCTTATGCATAGGAACTATGTTTGATACCCAAGTGGAATGATGAATTGGAAAAATGATTTTTGCAGCCACCGTCCTCTGAATTTCCGCATAGATTGTATCTTGAATTTGTGGATTGTAGTGTCGTTTCTGCCTAAAGGGCTTAGCATCAAGTTTCAGAGGAATCGTATGTGACAATTCTCTGGGTGTGCAGACCTTCAAGTCTTCGTATGACCAAGCAAAAATATCTCGATATTGCTTGAACATAGAAATGAACCTCTCACTTTCTTCTGTAGTACAACACTTGCCCAAATTAACAAGCCGAGGCTTGTCTTCAATACCAATGTTTACTTGATAATGCTCAACAAAGGTCTTATCACTTGAGTTCCTCTGATCTTGAACATATCTGTCATGCTTGTCAAATATGTTCTCCAAGGACACTAGACCCTTGGGAATCTGATTGCCTTTCAACTAAATAATACCTGAATTTGTTGCTTCAAAATCCTCTATTATTGATTCTTTGAAAGGAGACAAACTGCCTTCAAAGAATAATCCAAATTTTGTTATTGATTCTCTAAAAGGAGACAAACTGGACGATGATGATTGATCCAAATATGACTTACTGTAAATAGTAAGTATAGGCGATATGACTAGGTGACTTACTATAAATAGTAAGTGTGCATCAAAGTGTCTTGAAGAGCCTTCGAAAGGCACACCACAACTAAATTGGAAAACTGAGCTGAAGAATATTGCAATAAGCACCAAAGGGTTTGCTAAAGAACCAAGAATCACCCTCAAAAGGGTCCCTTGAACACCTTGTTAGCCTACGAGGACTAGTTGATAGGCTAACCATTGCATTTGACCACTGCTCAGGAAAAGGGGACATTACATAATCAGGTTTGATTTGCATATTATTTGACAATAGGCAAATGAGTGTAGGTCTCCAAATAACACAAGTCAACTCTTCTATATAGGAGAAAGGATACATGCAATAGTCAATCAAAACGATCAAGTTATCAACAACTATTGTGGCTCAATGTATGCTATGATAATTGTCAATCCTTTATTAAATTATTTATCTTACTATGGTGTACACAGTAGTGACCAAAACCATGCTTTAATCTTTTCCTCCCTACTATTGTTATTGTCTTTGATAACAAAAACTTCGTTGAACTAACAAGAGAACTATGGGTCAAATTGCTTCTAAAGAAAGTTATAAATTATTGCTAAGCTTTGGTAATTTCAAACTTCTAACCAACCTCCATAATTCTTTGAGCTTCTGTGTACTTTGCAAATGGTGATTGTGATTGATACAAGTTGTTTGCTTCCTTATTTGTCTTCTTGTACTTATTGTATTCTTAATTCTTCTTGATGTTTTTGATACTTATTTGTTGATGGTTTAGTATTGAGGTTTGTTGTTGACCTATAGGAATGAAATATACTTCGTTTGGGAAGTTCCTATTTGTTGGGGAGATTTGACATGCAATAGAGTACTTTTCTCATTTGTGTAATTTAAGTTATCTTTCCTTCTTGTGTCATATGATTTTATCGATTCCCTTTCTTATTGTTTGGAATGCTAATGTTTTGAGGTGTTGCATGTAATTTCCTAAATCTTTGTTGAGGTTGAATGTGTTGGATGTTACATTAATTAGTTAGTTTAGTTTATAGGTTAGTTTAAATAATAAAGTAAATTGACATATAGATGTTATTTTATTAAATAAATGAACATTGTAAATCATCCAAAAATCAATATCTTTTTTTATGTTTCTGAAATTAATGTGCAACAATGATGTGATCTGGTTTTGTTTGTATTTGCTCTACCATTTCAATATGGTATTAGAGCACTATTGAAAATGGGTTGTGAATAGTAAGAATAGATTTGAAGGAGGAAAACAAGTTTGAAGTACAGACCAATGATTGCCATGGAGGAGTTTAGCATATGTGATTGCCCTTATAAGAGAAGTGTGTAGGCATGAAAAGGTTTCATACCTTGAAAAATTTTGTGGCATTGATAACTATCGGGATTTCAATAAATATCATGATATGGAAAGTTTCAGTGAGATTGGCAAATTTCAAGGAGTTGATGATTATTACAATCTTGATAATTTTCGAGACTATGGATTCGAGAGGGCTGCAAGATATGGTGAATGTGAACCATTTGATGCAGTTGAGTATGATTGTAGAGATCGCATGTTGCAACGGGTTACAGAGGAGAATCGCGAAAGAGAATATGACCTCCCTAGACAAGTTGGTTATGATTTTGATCATGATAGAGGAAGGAGGGAGAATAGGGTGTTATATCCATCATAACAAAATGAATCTAATGCTTTATATTCTCGCAAGAATTACTACAAGGCAATCTTGTTTGCGGATTCAACTTATCTTCCTCCCTTCATCAAAGTGCTTGCGAATGTTCCCCTTTTCAATTATGTTTCTTATATGCAGGTTAAATGATTTTGATGGATTGTACGAAATGGATGGCCTATTGAAGTAGCATATAGATTTTATTTTTGAAGATTTAGGAAGCTGTTGTATTATTTGCCATGTCATTGGAAGGAAGTTATCTTCTGTTGAGATCTATAGATGGATCAAGGCCTTTTGGGCTTTTCTTATGGACCCAACAGTAAGCATTTTTTCAAATTTTTTTGTTTTAACATCCCAATCTAAATTGGACAGAGATATAGTTTGGGATAGTGACCCATGGTTTTTCGGGAAGAATGGCATCTTCATGTATCTTTGGCATTCCTTCTTCAACTCCTTTGGGATAGTTTTTTTGAAGGCTCCATTCTGGTCAAAGCTTTATAATCTACCTTGAGTAATGCAGAATGCTAGGTTCTTGAATCTCTTGGTGGAAATAATTATTAGATTTATGGAAGAATATACATCTATACATGATTTTGGAGAAGGTAAGAAAAAGGCAAAGGTTGTATATCCAAGTAATTGTATGTTATACTGTGAATGTATTTCTGGTGATTTTTCTATTGAGTCCATTGGGGAATTGCCACCTGACATGCTTTTCATTCAAGCTGTACAGATTTTCAAGGAGAAATGCGAGCAAATATTGATTGAGCTCTCATAATTTCAAAATGCATTTTATTGGAGGTTGGAGGAAATGGAGGTAGGAGGACATCTATCATCCCGAGCTAGCTTCTTGCTCAAGGTGATTCATTGCACGAGAAGCACCTTTTCTATCTGCGTCCCTTCAAGAAGCAAGGGTGGGAGGGCTTGGTTTTTGTTGACATTTCTTGTGAGTGCAATTGGTATTCACTTTGGTTGAGGTTCTTTTGTACAACAGAGGAGGGATTATTTCCACAACACTGGAGGAGGGATTTGACACACTTAGAGGAGAGTTGTTCTCTCATGTGCAACACTAGAGGAGGCATTTTGACACACTTAGAGGAGATGTGGACTTTTAGAGGAAAGTTGTCTCATTGTGGAAGGAGGTTGGGGACACTTTATGTTCTCTCATGTTGTGCAAAGGTCTGCAGGTTCTATAGTTAGGAGATCCGCTAATGGAGTCAGTCTAGTGTTTCTTGGGTGAGCGAGGATTGGCGAAGTCTCCAAAAGGGTTTCTGTAATCAACTTGTCTTATAACTAGTTTTTTTTTTTGCTGCGCGCTCGTGAACATTTAGTTGGATGTCATCATGAAACAAATAAACAAAACCTAAATTGCCTTTTGGGATGTGTGCTTACATTTGGTAATGTCCCACCCCAAATGGAACAATCTCTATTGCGATTTTGCTCGAGTAAGTAAGCATGAACTGAGATTGCCTTAAAATATTACTGAACAATGGACAAGATAAAGTAAAGGAGTTTCATCAATTATTTATATGCACAAGTTGGCACCTTACTGATTAGCAATTTCATAGTATATTCTTCTCAAACATGACTGATTTAGATTTGCACAATTAAGAGTTCTATACCAACAGTTATACTACTTCTGGAAGAAGTGTACAGTACCAAAAGTTGTCTTACATCACATAGGGGACCACAATACTTAATTCTGGGTGATAGTGGTAACAATATCAACTTAAATACAATGCTCAGTTCAGATTCTAAGGTGATTTACCAGTATAACAGCATACAGTTCTTACGCAGCTGTTTACAAATATTGATTTCTGTCTACAAACAATACTGGGACTGATTCAAAACATTTTTTGAGTACATGGTAAGATGATAGAATGTAAGATGGAGTATCACACACCTGGTTATCTTGGTGCCAAGGTCAGAAATGAACTCACAGTAATCTTCAGATAGCAGCAGTCTCTTCTATGGTCAGACGTCCAGCCCAGAACTGAAATACATGCCTCCTTCAAGTAACAGTACCCCCCATTAATGGCCATGCAGCTCCAGAATGACTTGTAACCTTGGAAAACACGTCCCTCTTTGTTGCAGATATACTCTCAGTTTCGATGCACCTCTCAATCCATGAATCACACACTAGGAGTCGCCTAGGGTTTGCAGTCTCCACATTCCTCTTAGAAACAAATGCAAGCTCAGAAGAACTGCAATCGATATAGCCACAAACTCAGATTTCCTGATTAAATCTTCAACCCCTAGCTGTGAAGCTTTCCCTGTGATTTCTTTGAAGCACAAGCACGATCCTTGCAATGGAATTGTTTGCAAGCTGGCTTGGGAGATCTCTCACTCCTGTACCGAGCTATTCTTCCTGAGGGATTTCATCCTCAAAAAGCTTGAGATTTTTAGACTCTCCAGTCTTCAACAAAACTCTTATCAAAATTCTTCTTCTTCAACAAATGAGTGAATGAATAAAATGAACTCAAAAATGCCCTTTTATACTTCACCTCAAATTCACTTTTAAATTTCATTTCATTCAATTTACTTTTAATTTCTTTTAATTTTGGTGCACAACTTAATAATATAAAGTATACTTTAAAAAGTCACTTATATCTCCCTTTTAAATTGGCACTTAACTTTATATTATAAAGTGCACACTAAAATCACTTATATCCTTTTAAATATAAAGTCCCCTTTTAATATATTTTAATAATGAATAAAGTTAAATTATTTAATTTAACTTTATTATTTGACTTTATTAATATTAAATGCATAGGACCAATATTAACCAAAATAACTCCAAGCTATCATCCCAAAAGTAGTAACTCTGCTTGTTGACCATACCCATGACTTACTATAAATAGTAAGTATAAGCAACACATCCAGGTGACTTACTAAAAATAGTAAGTGTACGTCAAAGTGTTCAAAATGGCCTCCGGAAGGCACACCACTAATAAACTGGGACACTGAGTTGAAGAGTATTGAAATAAATACCGAAAAGCCTGCTGAAGAACTAGAGATCACCCTTGAAGCGGTCCCCTAAACACCCTATTAGCCTACGAGAACCAGTTGGTAGACTAACCACTGCATTTGACCATTGCCTAGGAAAAGGGGACATTACACATTTCCTCTTGCATTTGAAAATTGATTCTTTTGTAATGGGGCAACTCTCTTCCTTGACGAGTGCGTGTACATTGTCTAAGCACCCTCACGTGCCTATTCATACATTTGCCATTTGTATAGGAACTTCACTATTGTAATGTCCTCTTTTTAGGCCTAGTTAGTTTGGTTATAGTTTAGCCTATTTTCCAAGTTCCCGTCGGCTAATTTGTAAGGAAAGGACACTCCAAAGTTCTTGGAGAGCTCAAGTTTAGTATTTCAGGGTTACTATTTTTGGAAATGAGCTCAATTAGCAGTTTGGATTAGTATGATGCTTTTAGAAGTGAATTCTAACTTTTGGTGGCTTCTCGAAACTTCTTGGAGAAGTAGTCTATTTTTAGTAAGTCACTTGGGTCACTCTGATCATCATCCTACATCTTCAGTATTATCCTAGTGTGATCAAAGTTTGATTCTAATGCCTTTTTAGTGCTTTAGGCAACTTGGGTGAAGTAATTTAAATATTCACTTAAGTTCCTAATGTTCAATTACTTAAGTGAAAAGCTTAAGTGTAATATCTTTGTTGTACTCAAAATATTTTTTTTGCTTCATTAAGGCATTTTGATAAAAATGGTCAAAATCTTGTAAAATTGTCGTCAAAAGTCAAACAAAAGTTAAAGTCTCTAAAAATGACAATTGTCAAATCTTAGAAATCTCTAAATGACAAACAGATCATGGGGTTTTTCTGGGTTTATTGTCCGGAGGATACTTGCATAATTTTGAAACTTTTGAAATTAGGGTTTTAGGCCCCTATTTTTAGAAAAACCCTAAAAATAGGATCTTTTCAGAAATGGCTAAAAATGATTTTGATTGGTTGATTCTTCATCACGATCACATTGGTCTAGTTAGAATCATGATAAAGCCAGTTTAGCTTTGGTGGGTCTATTTCAATTTTCAGGAGAAAAGTTAAGTCCTCCGAGGTCAACAATGGAGGATGGCCAATACCAGGTGTCAGAATCTAAGTTTCAAACGCTGCACAGAAGAACCTATGGCGAAAGATGCTCAAAAAATGGTGAACGGCGGAGGGAAAATTTCAAAAGTCGAAAATTGCTAAAATTATTCTAAGTCTATAAAAGCATGCATGCCTTGTTTCAAGGGAGATGCCTGGCAGTCAATGCTTGGCAGTCTATAGCAGAAAACTGCCCCCTGCAAGCCAGGGGTGCCCATGATTTTGAAGCAACAGTTTCAGTTTTTAGCTTTCACGGTCTCTAGTAGGCCCTCCTTAGATTTTGTCTAGCTCTATAGTAAATCCATCTGGCAGCTCAAAAGATCTGTCAAATGTTGGCAAGTGAAGATCGAACGGATACCCAAAACGAAGGAAAAGTTGGAAAACTTAGAAAATAGCTAAGTCAAGCAGAAAAGCACCTTGCTAGCAAAGACTCCCAACTTTTTGAAGCACCAGATGCTGCTTTTAGGCTTCATGACTTCCAAGAAGATCTCCTTAGAGTTGATCAGGCTTCGCGACGAGCCCATCAATAGATTCATCGGAGTAGTCAAACGTCCAGCAACGAAGACCAAATTGGAGCATTTTGTCAAGAGTTGCAAAGTGAAAATTGTAGCTCAAAAGAACAAAAGTGTCCCTGTTAGCTTGGGGCGCCCAAACTTTTGAGCCCTTAGAATCAACTTTCAAGAATTGCAAAATTAGTCATCCTTTCTAGAATTCTTTAGGCTTTCTATTGAATATCTCAGCCTCATCAAGGGATCCATTGATCATCGACGATTGCAGATCGAAGCACGGGAGGTCAAATTGAAGAAATTGAAAATCATCTGAAAATTGGTTAACATTGGCAAACAAAAGCAACTTATCTCAAGAAGGCGCCCAAGAATTCAGGCCACCAAAACCAGTTTTTAGGATTTGCAGCTTCCAAGAACATCTTCTCAGATTTGATCATGCTTCGTAGTGAATCTGTTAGCCAAACCTTAGGATCAATCAAGTGTCTAGAATCAAGGGTCAAACGGAGGCAGTTTCTCAAGGAAAATTTGAAAATCTTCAAAATTTTTCTAACACTAGCAAACTTGGATGCGTAATCTCAAGGCGGCGCCCAAGTCAACTTGAGTTCTGTTATCATGGAATCTAGCAGCACTCGTTCCACGAATAAACGAAACTTGTCCGTTTCCTAGGTTCGTGAAGTTCAAGCACGCAAAACGAGGTGATTATCGAGCCACCTCGAAATGCGTTCCAAAGCCTCAAACAGTCAGTTTGAGCATCCCCCTATGTTCGCCTCACGAAGACCTTCGAAATGAGCTCCTTCGCAAAGTCTCACTATTCATACTTAGTTAAATTGTGAAATATGCAGTTGCACTCAAAAAGTGTGCTCCTGCTCACAGCCAAAGTTGGCTAAGTGTTGAAAAGTGCAAGGGCGCTGAAAATCAGCGCCCCTGCATAAAAGTGATCTTAAAAAATGTAATAGCGCTTAATTTTGGCGCCCTTACATTTTCTTTCTAGATTTAGCCAATTTTTGGCCTGGGCGCGTTTCTTCATGCCTTTTACATTTTCGCTTATCGTGCCTTATTTCATGCCACTTTTTATTGGGTCGACTTAAGTTCTTCTAAATCACTTAAAAGTGATTTTAGCTTTCTTTTTCCTCACTTTTGGCATTTGTTTTTCACTCCTCTTTGCTGGGTGCATATGTACCTCATTCAAAACGTGTTTTGGTGAAGATTTGAACAATTTTAATAGCTAGGTTTTGAGTTCTTATTTAGGTATGTCGTTCCTCTCTTCTTTTCTTTCTTTCCTTCCCACTTAGTATTTGTTTGATAACTTTTTGTGATCTGAAAATGCATTCTAAATGTTACTCATGCGTTTTCCCCTTTTCTTCTTATGTTTTTAGTAAACCCTTGCGTTTTTCCTTATTTCTTTTTGTTTGTAGTGTCTTGTTCATTCGTGGGCTTGTCTTTCTCTTACCCAAATCGC
>VDFB02001629.1:0-33715 GCA_007258455.2 Sequoia sempervirens | reverse complement strand
TAGAAAAGAATAAATGGGAAGGAGAAGCCATGTGTCTCTGAGTTTGTTGAGAGTAAATACCCATTTTAGAAATTAGGATTAATTATTTTCATGTGACACATGGCGAAAAATGAGGATGATGATGTGGAAGGAGGTTAGAAGAATATGGAGAAATGTGACAAAATTCGAATTAAAAATTCAAATTTAATGAAAGGGAATTAATCAAATAAAACAAATTAGTTAAATTTGTTTATTTAATTAAATCATGAAGAAAATGGTTTAGATAGGAGGAATTAAGAAATACGAACTATATAAATAAAATTTTGCAGTTTATTTATACAATAGAAGAAATAAAGATTTTTATTAATTAAATAATCAATATTTAATTAATATTCTCTAGACCAATTTTGGATGTATTGCTTTTGCCTTTTGGTGTTGTTTACGCATTACTTCAAAGAAAAATTTACCAGTGTTGTTAAAATTTCGACGATGCCCCATATGACAATTTCAGAAGATAACGAATGTATGCCCCCTCGGGAGATAAATTGGGGAATTTTTTATGATTAAAAGATTTTTGATGATTTTTTTGAAAAATTATGATGATTTGTGATGATGTCAATGATGAAGTCCTGATTTGATGATATTCTAGTGATTTATCTCCTGATATGGAAGAAATGAGCTACCCTGATTAATTGATCCTTAGAAAAATTAAAATATCCCACCAAAATCACACTCTTAATTACCCTTATTAAGAGGTAAAAAGTGAAAAGAGGATTCATTTATGCATTGGTGATTTTGAAAATTGTGGAGTGAGAGAGTATCCTTGAGCATTTGAGCGAAAATGGTGATCCCCTACGAGACTCATTGATTCGAGCAGGTGCGGCAACACAACCGGCCAGCGGGATATGGACCTCCAGTATGAATTTTGAGAACTTTTCTTGTGAATTTTGAATCAATTTTCCTACATTTTTTATTTCAAATTTTTAGTTTTCATCCTTTTGGCATATACAATTTTTTTTGTGGCACATAGGTTAGATTCTTTAGCGCATCTGCCTAGGGTTTTAGTGCATATGAGGGAATCTCTGGTGCATTGGATAAAATGGTGCATCAAAGAGATTCCACAATGCATCTAAGAAATTCTCTGGCGCATTGACAGACTGTAACAGTGCATCCAACCAATTTGGGGGTGCATCTTCCCTTTTGGTGCAATGAAGCACTATTACGGTGCATCTACGTCCGAATTGAAGAATTTTTTATTTTGCTCCTTGAATTTGATGATGTTTAATTACGTTAGCCAATGATTTATTGTTGATGATAGATCAGATGATTTATTGATCTCATGATAGGAGAGATGCAATAATGATGATGTTGTTTTGATCTCATGATAGGCGAGGATCAAAAATAGATGTTCGCGAGATTTGATGAAAATCTCACTAGAACTGATAGGATGAGTGATTGGTTGATGTTTGACTGTTTTGTTGATTTGATTGACTGATTGATGTGTTGATTGCGATGTTTTATAATGATAGGAGATGGATTTAGATAATTTTCAGTCCCGAGAGCGATTCCCATGGACTTGGGAGCTGATCCCCTATCTATCACCAGCTGATAGGGATATCATTGAGTGATGTAGATTATCTTCACTAATTGACATGCCCCAGATTAGGATTAATCAAGGATTGTTGACTGCATTGGCAGAGAGGTTGCCTAGCGACCACAACACTTTTCATTTGGCCACCAGAGAGATGACTGTGACGCTACAGGATGTTTACAGGATTTTGTGGATTCCCGTGATGGGTGACATTGTTACATATGACCACACTGAGTAGGGAGGTACATATGCCTTACGTTGGATATTCCATGATGATCAAATTAGCGGGTATGAGATGCCCTAGCAAGAGATGTTTGAGAGTTATGCCCCTTTGCCTTCCGTGATTGTTGGTTTTTTCAGTGGCTTCTTATGTCCTGACAAGAGGCCAAAGGGATTGTCCGTTGGTTGGGGTTAGACATTGGAGTAGATGATTCAGTTTGGGACCTGTTTCACGTGGGGTTCATGCATGATCGTATAGTTATATCATGATTTACATCAGGTAGTTTACCTTAGAGGAGCTAGTCTATTCGTTGGTGTGACCCTATTACATACGCGGGCATGGGAGCATATAGTGGTGACACGTCTAGAGACAAACATATTCTGGCCATTTGGGAGACCCTACGTCTATTGTTATGCAGGCCCAGTTGTCCAACATAAGCTGGGCAAATTGGAGTATTAGAGATGTGTATTGGATGACCTGGATTTTGTTACATGGCGACCATATGTAGATTATGAGTAGTGGACTAAGGATCATTTGGAGATGCCTTATTTTATCACAGCCAGGTATCTTATTGGACAGAAATGCTTTATTATCAAGAGATTCTTATTAATGAGAGTGCTCAAACAATATGACAGAGTTTAGGGGATACCCCAGGGATTGGCCATGTATGCGGGGAGACAACAAGATGTGACTGAGTGGGGGCCCACTTTATCTTACGATGTTGTATGTGATGAGTATCATAGACTACAGTCGGTGATTTGGGATTACCATCCATAGATCATCGAGGGATACATGACTGAGGATTACTCACAGTACTTTAGTGGGCATCCATTTCTAAGGATCTCCAGGCCTAATGAGCCAGTGCCAATGTTAGAGGATGATGAGGACAGACCACCCAAACGGAGGAGGGGTAGAGGTGGTGGAGATGAGGAGGAGGGAGATGGTGGGGACAGTGATGGAGGAGGCAATGATGATGGTAGGGATGATGGCGGAGATGATGGAGGAGGTGGTGATAGAGGAGGGGGTGCCCGTCCAGCACTAGATGTCAGAGTGCCTCGCAAGAGATGATCCTTAGTGGTGATAGCACAACAATGTGTACAGATATGGTTGCCTTCCCAGCAACAACAGTCACAGATTACAACACTACATGCTCAGGTCTAGACAGTTCAGGGACAATTGACACAGGTTCAGGGGCAATTATAGGCACAAACATAGTTGTTGTCACAGGTACAGGCATGACTCTCCCAAGCCTAGGGACAAATACAAACTTTGACAGCTAAGAGGGATGTTGCTAGGCAACAACTTGCACAGGTGCAGAGCCATGGACAAGTGCAGGGTCAGGTTGTGTTGATTGCATTGAGATGATGGGAAGAGTAAGAAAAGGCTATTACTGAGAGATTACAGTAGGTTGTGATGGCTGCTGGGACTTCTAATTATTTCAGGGAGATACGTCACACTTCTCAGGAGGCTGAGTTCTATAGAGGTCAGTATCATGAGTTGGTCCCTCCAGAGCGGTGGGATATCTTTGCTTAGTCTCGGTCTGGCAGGTCACAGTCTCAGATGATTAGTGTGGATGTTACACAGTCGTTGCCTGGAGATCATAGAGATCCTAGTGTGGGTTCGTCAGGTGTAGGGGGAGGTACTGGTCTAGGGATGCCAACACCGTCTGGGGGTAGCACTACATAGCTCTGATACTTGATGTTTTATTGTGATTTGGACATGTATACATTGCTACTTGACGAGTTACTGCCATTTTTTGTTGATGATGTATCTCTTCATATTTTGATATCCTTGTACACTTGACATTATTTGGAGATATATATGTAGCGATGATGATGATTGACCTATGTGCTTATGTGTTGATCATGATGGATGCATTTAATTTCCTATTGTGTATGCTATGTGATGTTTTATATGATGGTGATATGATATGCCATGGATGCAAAATGTGTTATGATCCTATGACGCTTTTATGATATCCATATGCCCTATGTGATGAATCTAATTATGTGAATGGAATGTGCTAAATGCTATGTTTTTGTACTTTTATGATGCAAATATGTATGATGAAATAGATGAAATAGATGAAATAGATGTATGAAATGGATGAATGGAAATGCTTCATTGTGGATGTTTTTGTGATGCACATGGATGAAAATGATATGATCAATGTTTTGTTTTGGATTTTTTCATAATGCAAATATATGACCTAATTTAAAATGATATGATAATGTTTTAGCTTTTTGGAATTTTCATAATGCAAATAAATGATCTAATGACTAGATGAATGTTGAAATGATATGAGAATGTATGAATGATGTCCTAATGCTTATGCGACTAAAATGTGAATGATTTTTTTGGTAATGTCAAATGTACTCAATCTGTTAATGATAGAAATAACATCACTTGTAATATTGTACCAGCCTTGGAGAAATCTATAAATACCACTGCAACACCTAGTATGAATGCAGCCTAAACATGTAAACCTAACGATGCAATGTTGTCATCCTAGTAACTAATTTATTGTGCTTGGAATCATCATTGAGCTTTTAAAATGTTGAAAGTGAGTACAAACATCAATGGTATAATTAGACCATGATGACCTGAGTACTACTTTCATGATGTTTGATAGTGCAAGTTAACACAAGCATCTAGGTATAATTGGACCAAGATGACTTGAGCATTTCTTGCGTAAACAAACAAGAGAACCATTTTCCTATGCGAATCCGGAATGTCATCAGTGATACTTTGTAGAGAATGTCCCACAAGGATTCACATAGTAATAATGATCAACTCACAAACAACAGACAAAGAAAAATATCATTCTCGATCATAGCTTCTCTAGTTCTTGACATCCTTGAGTTGCTCCCAAGAAATGATAACAACAATCACAATGCAAATAGTTTGAACATTTGTGTTAAAGTGATAAAACTGTGATTCAGAGTATCGTCATCAAATGAAATTTGTTTTTTGATTGATCTTGTTGTTGTTGGTTCAGATGATTGTTTTTGATGAGTCCAATTGATGTTCAAAGTTGTAGCCCGCTTGATTGTTGTATTTTTACCATGTTGTCGTATTGTTGTTTATCTGTCGTTTTTAAGCTCAAAGATGGATTGCCCCCAGAAAGTTCAGGATTTTTCCCCCAATGGAAACAAACCAATTTTATTATGGATTATGTACAATGATCAACAAGCCAAAGTGAGACACGACCGACAAAAAAATATGTACATGAGGCCCAAATGAAGGATGTGGATAGTGATAGTAAAGAACCAATGTGGTCGACACACGTTCCAATAGAGGAAGAAGCCAACCTAGTCACAAATAGCACCTGTTGCCAGGTTTTCACTACTTGCTTTTATTACACTTTTTTTAGATTTTATGACTTTTTTTGTATTTTTTTGTATTTTTTGTTTTTTTTTAAATATTTTTTTTTGTATTTTTCTTTTTTCTTTGTATTTCTTTTTTTTTAATTTTTTTTTGTTGTCACCAAGATGCTTGTTTGCCAAGTTTTCACCAGGGCGACAATTTTTCAAGACATTTTCTGATGTTTTTGGATTTTTTCAAGACTTTTACCGATGCAGTAGATGAATCATGTGTAGAATTTCTTGAGATGGAGACTATTCATGGGTTCTTCAAATAAGTCTCCTTCTGGCATGGATTGATGGTATGCTCCTGATCCATAGACTAAGACAATGACAAAGGGGCCCAACCAATTTGACTCAAACTTTCCTTCTCCCTATCTTGCTAGTTGTGTGGGTTCTCCTTCAATACTAGGTCACCAACTTGAAATGTTTTGGGTTTGAATTTATGATTGTAACTTCTAGACATCCATTGTTGGTAGGATTTCAGGTGGTTCATTGCATGTTGGTGTCATTCATCCAATAGTTCTAGTTCCTGTCCCCATCAGAAATGATACCCTTCAATGAAACCTAGAGTGATGGTAATTCAACTTCAATGGGTACAATGGCCTCAAATCCATACACCAAAGCATATGGTGTAGCTCATGGTGGTGTGTGAATACTAGTGTGATACACCCATAGAGCAAGGTTTAATTGGATGTGCCAATCGCGTCTAGTGTCATTGACCGTTTTCTTCAAGATTTTTAGAATGGTTTTGTTGGAAGCCTCTGCTTGACCATTTCCCTGAGGATAGTATTGTGTAGAGAAGCGATGTTGGATGTTGAACTTCTCACACAATTCTTGCATGTCTTGATTTTTGAATGGTCTTCCATTGTCAATGACAATGGATTGAGGGATGTCATACTGACAGATGATGTAATTGAGGATTGAATGATGAAATTTGCTTTCCTATGATAGTGATTAGAGGAACGACTTCAATCCACTTCGTGAAATATTATGTAGCTATGATGATAAACCTATGTCCATTGGACAAAGATGGATGAATTTTACCAACAAGATATAGTCCCCACTGACAAAAGGGACATGTTGATGCAAAAGGTTGAAGTTCTTGTGTTGCTGCGTGGATGAGGTTGCCATGAATCCAACATTTTTGACATTTCTTGATGAACTAGAAAGACTCCTTCTCCATGTTTGGCCAGTAATATCCTAAACAAAGGAGTTTCTTGGCTAAGCTTAAACCACTTGAATGAGTTCCAAAAACACCCTCATGAACTTCTCATAAAGTCATTTTAGACTCATCGCGTTCCAGACATCAGAGGAGAGTTTCGTCAAGACCTTGTCGGTATAATACATCCGCAATAAGAGTATGTCAAGCGGCCCAGCGATTGAAATTTCATTTTTGATTTCTAGATAGGTCAAGTGGAAGGGTGTTATCTTTTAGGTAGGTATAAATTTCACCATAGATTGAGGCATTGGTATCAACTAGGTGACATATAACTTGGGACTCAGTATCATCATCAAGGGAAAACAGTTGTTCCACCAAGAACTCATAATGACTTCTCTTCTCTGGAATTTGTAACAAGGAAGAAATAGTGGCCATGGTGTCAGCAATTTTATTGTCCACTCTTGAAATCTGTTCAAATATGATATCCATAAAATATTTCTTAAAATCATCAATCATTATTTTGTAGGGGATCAGTTTGTCGTCTTTTGTTTGATAATCATCATTGACTTGGTTAATGACCAATAGAGAATCTCCATACACTTGCAATTCTAGAATTTTCCATTCTATAGTTGTTTTAACGCCGATGATTAATGCTTCATACTCTGCCATGTTATTGGTACAAGGGAACATCAATCTATATGATTTTGGAATGGTATGTCCTTGTGGAGTGACAAATAGGATTCTGACCCCTGATCCATGTTGGGTGTGTGATCCATCAAAGTATAATGTCCATTGTTTTGTAGCCAAGGTAAGGACATCGACATCTGTAAATTCAATGTGCAAAGGATGCTCATCTGGTAGAGGTGCTTCAACTAACTGGTTAGCGATTGCTTGTCCTTTTATTGCTTTCCTATCCACATATTGGATCATGTCAAAATCACTTAGTATCATAACCCACTTGGCCAGTCTTCCAGTTAGGTTAGCTTTGTTGAGGAGGTATTTTAGTGGATCTGTTTTGGCTATTAACTTGATGTTGTGAGTTAGCATGTAGTGTCATAGTTGTTAGGTGGCGAACACTACTTCCAAGCAAGCCTTTTCAATGGATGTATACTTGATCTCATAGCCATTTAGCGTCCTATTGATGTAAATTTCCCTCTCTTTTCCTGTTGAATCCTCTTGTTCTAACATGGCTCCCAATGATACCTAAGTTGTTACAATGTATAAAAAGAGTGGTTTTCCTTTTGTTGGTGGTAGTAAGACAAGTAGAATCATTAGGTATTGTTTCAATTGGTTGAAAGCTCCTTCACATTTCTCATCCCATCAGAAAGAAACATTTTTGTGTAGCAAGTGAGTAAAAGGATGGGTCTTGTCTGCCAGTTGTGAAATATATCTTCAGATTGATTGGAACCTTCCTTGCAGAGATCGTAGCTGACTGATGTTTTTGGGTGGTGGCATTTCCATTATAGCTTTAAATTTTGTCGGGTCTACCTCAATGCCTTTTTTTGAAACTATGTATCCCAAGAGTTAAGCTAAAGTCACCCCAAAAACACATTTCTTTGGATTTAGTCGTGTAGACACCTAAAAATGGTCTGGAGAATCTAATTAATTGAATACGATTTATTTGATTAATTAATCTTAAATTCTTCTACTTAGTAAATAAATAGAAATATTTATTTATATTAAGTTCATTTATTAATTCTTCTATTTTATCTCCTAATTAAATAAACAAAATTAAAAACTTTGTTTTATTTAATTATTATCATTTTCATCATATTATTTCTCTTTTAATTAAATAAACGAAATTAAAAACTTTGTTTTATTTAATTATTATCATTATTGTTTCTTTTATATTTTCTATCATAAATTAAATACACAGCTTCAATAATCTGTGTTATTTAATTACCTCATCACATTTCTTCTTAATTAAATAAATATATTCTAAAAATCTTTTATTTAATTATCACTTTCCAAATATCTTAATTTAATAAACAAATCCTATAGTTTGATTTATTAAATTATTTATTCCTCTTTTGCTAAAATTAAATAAGTCAAAAATATTTAATTTTATGCATAAATCATTTACACTATTTACTCATCAATAAAATTATATTTTTTAAATCTAATTAATGCAACTTCCATTCACGGGAAGAGCTTCAGGGACAAACTTGCAGGAAGTCCTCTCAATCTTCTTCCATCAATCCTCCCTCTCTTCTTGCCTGGTGTTTTCATAGGGAGGAACAATCCTCCATGATTAGCTCCATCTTCTCATCCCAGGCCATTTGATTCTCTAGATTGAATCACAGCCCCTCATCTTGTATTCCTATGCAATTGTGTTGCCGTGAAAGCTATAAATACAACTCTTTGGTTACAGGAAAAGGATCCCAACTTATGCAATCTTACTATGCAGGTTTCCAAAGCATCCAAGCATCCAAGCAATCAAGCATTCAAGCATTCAAGCATTCATCCAACATCCATCAAGCAGCAATCAAGCATCCAGCATTTGCAGTCATGGTTGCCATTACAATAGAATTTGCATATTTAATCACATAGGAATAGAATTAGTTCATTTCTCATTCTCTAAGTGTCATTTCAATAGTTTAATTAGCTTACAAATCTGAGAGCTAAGTAGATTAGAGAAACCTTTAGAGATAGAGAGCAATAGGATAGATTTCTGAAGCTTTTTAGTTTAAATTAGTTTAAATTTATTAAATTTTAGATGCAATGTCCTATTTAGAAGTGTAGAAGCATGTTTATGTTGTTTTCCTCATTCCTACGCTTACAGATTGGCGCCCACCATGGGGCCATAACCCCATATTTTGATTAATTTTTGAAAATTGTGTCCTACAGGTATCGGCGTGAAAGTTTTTGTGGAACCATGACTTTTTGCAGCACGCTGGTGGTCTTTTTCAGTGCGCCGGTTCTTGTTTCAGTGCGCCAGGTTTCTGTTTCAGCGCGCCAGGTTTCTATTTCAGCTCGCCGGGTTTTTGTTTCAGCGCGCCTGGTTTATGTTTCAGTGCGTAACTTCACTGTTTCAGTGCGCCGATTTCCTGTCTTCCAAAGCATTTTTTTAAATCTGGATCCGACGTGTCCACGGCCAGACTTTGTTTTTGTCAATTTTGGATAAAATTTACCAATCCTAGGATAGAAATGGATAAAATTTACCAATCCTAGGATAGAAATGGATAAAAATTGATCAATCCTAGGATAGAAACTTCATATTTATTTTGTGGGATTAAAATTGGACATCATGCTTTTTATGGAGTAATATCTCCATATAGATTAGATCATTTGTCTTTTGGGTTTTAAAAGTGAACAATTTCTCTGCTATGATTGGGTGATAGGTTTATACTCTCCCCTTTACTGGGTGCATTAGAATACCAGACTCACTATTACTTTACGCATTTTTCAAGCTTTTTAAAACCTTTAGATAGGCTTGCTGTAGTGGGAAAAAGTACTCACCCTACATAAATGACCTGAGTGGGGATAGCCAAAAGCCATGGTATTCCAACCCACTTAAAAATTTATGTGAATTTGGGGAAACCCTCTTTCAACAGAAGTGTGCAGGATAACCATCCCCAAAATCTTTGTTCTAAAGATTGGGAGGTCTCTCGAGGGAGTTTATCCATTTGTCGCTCCAAACGAAAACCCTATCTAAGAACCTAGAATTAGAAGCACGCTTGTTAGTTTCTAAACATTGTAATACTCGGCGGTGCAGGGGTGGGGAAGAATCTACCCTCAAGCACTCACCATATAATTGCCAAGGACTGTTTGCTTAGGGGATCCGGTATCCACTTCCGTCACTCTAAGTACGCACCTAGAAAAGACAAAAACACGGGCGCCCTCTAGGGGGTGACATGGCTGTGTGAGTCGACGCAATTCCAAGCTGTGGGCCGTTCGAGTATATAACGATGACCTTTTGTCTCTAGGAGTGAGTCTATCTGAAGTGTTTTATCTGTTATAAACCAGTGAAAATAAAAAAAGAATCATGCTTGATTCTTAAGAACATACACTATCTGTTTAGATTCTATGATTTTTTAAAGACAACCAATTCTATTCTTGCTTGCTATGTTTTCTCTCATTAAATTCAGATAAGATCATCATAAAAAGAAATCCTCAAAATCAAAACACTTGTAGAATTCTCATGATTCGAGATTGGGTATCCACCAAGTTTGTCAAGAAATCTCTTGTCAAACGAATCAGAAAACCAAAGAAAAAACTTACATACAAACAACTTCTGAGAAAACAACGATTCTTGTATCAAAGCAGAAAAGTTCTACTCCAACATAGGACTTTTATTCATAGGTATCACGATTTCTCTAGAGGTTATACGGACGACTATGCTATAGCTCCCTTAGATTCACACGCATTTTATCAAAGAAGAGCTCTTAGGCAACACCACAACCACAGTCAAAGAATTCGCCCAGAATACATCCCACAACCAGCCATCCAATACGACACCAGACCAAGTGAGTTTCATAGAATAAGATAGTTTCTATCTTAGCACCTCATGGTTCTATTTTAGCGCTTTGGGTTTCTGTTACAACATGCAGAGTCTCTGTTTTAGCACTTTCAATCTCTGTTCCAGCGCGTAGCTCCTCTGTTTTAACGGTTCGGGTCTCTGTTCCAGTGCTTCTTGTCTCTGTTTCAGCGTGTAGAGTCTCTGTTCCAGTGCGCAGGGTATCTGTTCCAGCGCTTTTAGTCTCTGTTCCAGTGCATAGCTCCTCTGTTTTAGCGCATAGGGTCTCTGTTCCAGCGCCTCGCTCCTCTATTTTAGCGCGTAGTGTCTCTGTTTTAGTGCTCCAGAAAGTTAAAAAAAATAAAAAATAGAGAGTTGGTAAGACATTTTGTCAGTTTGCCCATATCGATAACAAGGTTTTCATCAATCCAGAAACATTTTTTTTTTACAGTCCAAAACACTGGGGTCATACAAAAGGAAAACTTTACCATTACACTTAGATCTTGAAACATCTTGCAAGGTGTCATTATCACCAAATCTGAGATTTTCTGTCAAAATTTCTCTATCAAGGATTTTTATCATCCTTCCATCACGAAACTAGACAAGAACTAGATCATATTTTAACTCAAAAACCTCGACACTTATCCAATCAACAATCCAAGATCAAAGTCTAGAGTAAAACTTTATCGTTTGTATGCCTATTTTCACACGAGCAGCCTATCAAAGATAACAACAAGAAGAAAACGAAAGAATAGCAGCCATGGCTGAAGAAAACCCTTGGGGATGATATAGCAACACTGATCCTCTCACTAATTCACAAGAGAAAGAGATAACTGTAGAAGAAATCGAGAAAGTTCAACAAGATCCTCATTTCCATAAATTTATGGAAAAGATGCTAGAGCAAGATATGGAAAAGTATCTTCTATTATTAGCTGACAAAGGTGCTAAGCTTCCTAAAGACTTTGATGTCAATCAACTCAAGGAAACAACCTCACCCAAGACAACTAGTATGGAAAATCCAAATCAAATAGATGCTTTGACAAAACAAATCCAATAGTTACAATTACAGTTCCAAAATATCCAACAAGGGCCAACAAAGAGATATTCCTTGCAAGACATTTGCCCTTATCCATTCGATCCAAGGATTAACATGATACCATTTCCACGGTATTGTGAATACCCAACATACAACAAATACAATGGGAGAACCGATCCATTTGATCACGTACGAGAATTTCGAGCCATGAGCATAGAGTTCGCACACGAGGACTCTTACTTGCTACGATTATTTCCAAGAAGCTTAGAAAACACTTGCATGGAGTGGTTTTCTAAATTGGAACCTGGGATCCAATCTTTTGAAGAACTGATCAATAGGTTCATAACACACTTCTCATTCAACATCCAACATGGGGTAACCTTAAAAGAACTCTACAACGCCAAACAAACAAAGGGTGAAAAGTTTCTTTCCTTTCTCCAACGATGGAGAAGGCTATTTGCTAAATATCCCAGATCTATTCCTAAAGAGGAGAAGATAGAGATGTTCATTGATAACTTAGTGAATGACATGAATTACAGGTTGGACTTGCAATGTCCATCTACATTTGAACAAGTTATCGAAAAGGGGCTCAAAATCAAAGAGGCTCTAAGCAAAAGAGGAATAATTAAACACTTCAGTGAAGGTTCAAACAATAACAATTCCTCTAACAACAACAATGAAAAGCCAAGATTTTGGCAAAAGAATAAGAATATTGATACCATGATCGATACACACACATCCAAACCAGTATTCACCTTGACGCCAACCACTACAAGCAAACAAAACAATGGTATTAATATCAAACAAAGTAGTGATCAAGGAAATAATCAAAACAGTGGAGAAACAAAAACCCAATCATTCCAACGACCATCCAATAAACGAAAATTCACCCCATTATGACAATCATTGGAATCAGTCCTCAAAGAACTTTTGGACGAAAAACTCATTCAAGTACAAGAGGCTAGAAATTGGGACCCTCAAGTCAAACCATCATGGTGGAATGACTTACATTACTGTCACTATCATCAAAATAAAGGCCACATGACTGAAAATTGTTGGCAATTAAAACATGCGGTACAAGACCTCATTGATTAAAAGAAAGTATTTGTAGAGGGACCCCAAACAAACAAAGATCATACAACATTCAAAAATCCTCTACCCAATTATCAAAAAGGAGAATCCTCTTCCGCAAATACCAAAGGTAAGAATGTTGGTTATGTTTATGACACAACAATCCTTTGTTTTTCTGCCACCAAGGAGGATGAGGAGATATGCAATCAAATCAATCAGAACAATGACAGTACATCTACTAATTTGGTACAACATATGGACAAATCTGAAAACCAAATTAACGTAATCACACTCAAAGGGAAACAAGAGTACCAACCGGTTAATGCCACAACAAGGGCACAATCCAAAATTATATTGAAAGGAGCATCAATATCATCCCCATCTGTGGATACTCCCTCTAATCAATATAATCTCATCGATCAATTGCAGAAAATACTGGCACAAATATCCATCTTGGAACTTTTAAAGATTTCCCCATCACACAAAGAGGTTCTTGAACAAGCTCTTGTATCAACCACGGTACCTAACAATTTGGATGTGTGTCAGTTCCAAGCTATGGTGGGACATCTATCTGCACCGCATTGTCTTTCATTTTCTGAACATGATGATGTATCACTCACCCATCCACATAATTATGCCCTTCACATTGAAGTCCTCATCCATAAACACCGTGTAAAGCGTGTCCTGATAGATGGAGGGGCTGGTTTAAATATTTGTACCTTAGGGCTGATTCGTGCACTAGGATACTCAGATGAAGCCATTGATACCAGGAGAAAAATCACAATCAAAGCATATGATGAGGAAGAAAGATCCTCTAAAGGGTTGATCATATTACCCATTCAGGTGGGACCTATTGTCCAAAATGTGGTTTGTCAAGTCTTAAATAGAGAATTAACATACAAAATATTGTTGGGACGTCCTTGGATTCATGATATGCAAGCAGTACCTTCCACTTATCATCAATGCCTGAAATTTCCCGTCAATGGACAGGAGGTAACAATCACAACAGACTATAATGACACCCAAGCTTGTCATACATTGAAAACATCTCAGGATACATTGATACCTCACAATAGAGAAGTTGGCACATCAGATACATCTAATGATGAGAAACAACAAAGCTTCATATCAAAATGGCTTCCAAAACAACAAAAATCACAAGAGTTCAAGGTGGCACAATCTAACCCTTCAAATATCGAAGAACAATTGGCTTCATTCTCACACCAATTCACCAACACAGTACAGATAAGTGATGAAGGGATAAGCGAATATGGTGTTGGGCACTCTTTCCATCTATCACAGATGTTACCCTCCTTACAAACATATGGACAACCATCTACAACCACCCAAAAATCAGCACAATCTACAACGGCATTAGATGGCAGATTTGTAAAAGCTGGGAACTTAGAAGAAGAATCAGAAGATAAGGCGATATTAAATTGGCTTTATAAGGATGAAGAAGCTTCCACTTACACAAGTAATATCATAGAGACAAATCAATACGGAAAAGGAAAAACTATTCTAGAGAAGATGGGATATTCAGGACAGGGACCTCTTGGGTTAAGGAAACAAGGCATAACGAAACCAATCCAGCCACTCACGCTCCAACACAAGGATAAAACTAGACTAGGATATACAACAGAACAAGGATCTCTTGACTAAGGGAAACAAAGTGTAACGAAACCAATCCAAGTTCTCACAATTCAGCAAAATGACAGAGCTGGACTGGGATACACAGAAGAAGCAAGAGCAAAAATCACCAATAAAACTATGGAGTGTATTCTTCAAATGAGAGATAACTCTGAAATAGATTCAAATGAATATGAGTGGGATAACTTATCAGATGTTTCATATGAAGATATTCAGATTGATGTTATCAAAAAGTATACCCCCAAACGTGAGGAGGGTCAACACTCGAGTTTTAATCCTATTGTCTTTGAAACACAAAATTTTGATGACTCAAGTGAAGATGAACAGACATCGATTGAGATAAATAATGTGGAAGAAAATACCTTCGTAGGCCTCGACATTACCATTAACAACCTGGATGACATTTCTGTTCGAGCTTTCACAATCGCTGACCTCAACCCGTCTAATGATTCATTGCCTTTACTGCATCCCGAGCTTATCGAATGGGAACCCCAACACCCCATCAATCTCCCTATTTTTGACAATGACTTTGCTATTATTAACTACCTTTGCTGTGAGGAATCAGATACTTGTTCTAACAATACTTCTTTTAATGATGCTTTTAGGCAGGAGGGTGCCAAGCCTTTCAGTTGCAAAAATATGGAAATAAAAAATGGATCTAATGGTGAAAACCATTCGATGGCAGTATTTGATCCTAAAATAGTAAAAACAAAGAATGCATCCAATGGTGAAAACCTCATTGAGGCACCAAAGGATGAAAGGCTTGACATCCTCCCACAACATTACCATGAAAGATCATCAGTGTTGATAGAACCCACACAGTCTATTGATATTGGCACAGTAGAGAAAGCAAGAATACTCCACTTGGCAGCATCCCTGACAGATACAGAAAAACCAGATTTCATCAAATTCTTTGAAAAAAGATGCATCAATTTTGCTTGGTCATACTTTGACATGCCAGGCTTAGACACAGATCTCATTATGCATCACTTATCATTACCAGCTGGCACAAAACCAGTAAAACAAAAGCTGAGAAAAATGCATCCACATGTTGCATTATTAGTAAAAAATGATTTGAAGAAACTACTAGATGCTAGATTTATCAGGTCTATTGATTATGCGGAATGGATACCCAACATTGTACCTGTTTCAAAGCTAGATCACACCATTAGAATATGTACTGATTTCAGGGATTTAAATAGAGCATGTCCAAAGGATGATTTTCCTTTGCCAAACATTGACATGATTGTAGATCTCATAGCTGGCCATCAAATGCTATCACTCATGGATGGATTTTCAGGATACAATCAAATCAAAATAGCTCCTAAAGACCAAGAAAAGACAACATTTACATGTCCATGGGGCACCTTTTGCTGGATCGTCATGCCTTTCGGGTTAAAGAATGCAGGAGCTACATACCAGCGAGCTATGACAACAATCTTCCATGACATGATGCACACCTTCATGGAGGACTATGTGGACGACATCTTAGCCAAATCTTACACCAGAGAAGGACATCTTGAGATACTAGGGAAAATATTCGACAGATTGGAGAAATTTAAAGTCAGATTAAATCCCAAGAAATGTGCCTTTGGAGTAACATCAGCAAAACTCCTTGGATACATTGTTTCTACAAAAGGAATTGAAGTAGATCCAGCAAAAGTCAAAGCCATCATGGAAATGCCACCTCCTAAGAATATTAGTACATTAAGATCTCTACAAGGCCAACTACAGTCCATCAGAAGATTCATCTCTCAACTAGCAGATCGTTGTCATCCATTCAACCATCTTTTGCATAAAAATGTGTCTTTTAAATGGGATGAACAGTGTAAGAGTACTTTCAATCAAATCAAGCATTATTTGATGACACCACCAATCTTGGTGCCACCCAGTGAAGACAAGCCATTATTGCTATATATTGCAACAACAAATATCTCTTTAGGAGCCTTGCTAGCACAAGAAGATAGAGAAGGGAAGGAACAGGCAATATACTATATTAGCAGGACACTCAATGGACATGAAGTAAACTACACCTTCATTGAAAAATCATGCTTAGCAGTAGTATTTGCAACACAAAAGTTGCAACACTATATGCTCACTCACACTGTCAAGCTCGTTGCAAAAATTGATCCTCTCAAGTATTTACTAAGCAAGGCAGCTTTAATAGGAAGGTTGGCAAAGTGGGTCATGCTCCTCAGTGAGTTTGACATTCAGTATGTTGAAAGGCAAGCTATCAAAAGACAAGTCATCGCCGACCAATTAGCAGAAGCTCCATTATCAGACTATCATCCTATGACCATGGAATTTCTTGATGCGGATATCCTCAACATTACAACACAACCATGGCAACTCTACTTCGATGGATCCTACACACAACATGGATCAGGGGCAGGAATTTTATTTGTTACACCTCTTGGGCACACAATTCCATGATCTTACAGGCTTACCTTCCGTTGCACTAACAATGTGGCAGAATATGAAGCTTTGATCCTTGGAATTAAAGTGGCTATTGACTAGAAAATCACAGATCTACAAGTGTATGGAGACTCTCAGTTAATCATCTATCAGGTCAATAATGATTACCAGACTAAGGATGACACACTGATTTTATACAAGAGACTGGTAGATGATCTAAGAAAATACTTCACAGAAATCAAATTTGAGCAGATACCAAGATCAGAGAACAAAGCAGCAGATGCCATGGCCACAATAGCATCTCTTCTACAGATGCCTGAAACGCAAGATCGTTATCGATTTATTGTGGAACAAGTGTCAAATCCTGCATACACAAATCCCAAATCCCAAACCATAATCCTTTTGAATAGTGCTCCATCTTCCATTTATGGAGATATTTATACTTATCTAAAAGAAAATATCTTACCACCAGATCTTTCTCACAACCAAAAGCGCAACTTCATACGCCAATCCACCAAACATACCATTATTGCCGACACCCTTTACCGTTGAGGCCTAGATGGTACACTTCTACGTTGTTTAGAACATAACGAATCTTCTTCTGCTTTACATGAGGTCCATGAAGGAATTTGTGGTACACATTCAAGCGGATTATCTTTAGCCAAAAAACTCCTACGTTTGGGGTATTACTGGCCACACATGGAGCAAGAATCTTACCAGTTTGTTAAGAGATGCTAAAAATGTCAAATTCATGGCAACCTTATACATGCACCAGCACAGGAGCTCCATCCATTTGCAACTACACGACCTTTCTGTCAGTGGGGATTGGACTTGGTAGGGAAAATAAACCCATCTTCATCTAATGGACACAAGTTCATTATCACAGCAATAGAATATTTTACAAAATGGGTGGAGGCAGTTCCCTTAACCACAATCACTAGGAAGCAAATATCATCTTTCATACTTAATTATCTCATTTGTAGATATGGGATACCCCAGTCAATCATCACAGATAATGGTAGGCATTTTAAGAATCAAGATGTCCAAGAGCTGTGTGAAAAGTTCCACATTCAACATCGCTTTTCAACTCCATATTACCCTCAAGGTAATGGACAGGCTGAAGCTTCAAACAAAACAATCCTCAAAATTCTCAAGAAGACTGTAAATGAGGTAGGGCGTGATTGGCACATTTAGCTTAACCCTGCTCTTTGGGCTTACAAGACTAGCATCAGAACACCAACAGGAGCTACACCATATGCTCTTGTTTATGGATTAGAAGCAATATTACCTATCGAGGTAGAAATTCCATCCCTTCGAGTTTCACTAAAGGGACTCATTTCAAATGAAGATTATAGGATCTCTAGACTTCAAGAATTAGAACTACTTGATGAACGACGACAACAAGCTGTCAATCATTTGACAACCTATCAACAAAGAATGTCTCGGAACTACAATCAGATGGTTAAGCCTAGAGTCTTCCAGATCGGAGACTTGGTCCTACGGGAAAACCTTAGAAATCAAGTAGACAGAGAAAAGAAGGGAAAGTTTGAACCTAACTGGATAGGACCTTATGTTATCATATCAGTCTATGGATCAGGAGCATACCGGCTGTCTACACCAGAAGGAAACATGTTGGAGGAACCCATGAACAACATTCATCTCAGGCGATTCTACACATGAGGATACCTAGTGCACAGTCAATAAAGTTGTCTTGATGAAAACCTGGCAAACAGGCGTCATGATGATACAAAAAAACAAAATAAATAAAAAATACAAAATAAAAATACAAAGAAAAAGAAAGAGGACACAATAAAAACAAGTGATGAAAACCTGGCAAACAGGTGCTACTTGTGATTTTCACCAAGCTCTTTTATCTATTTAGGTACAATTTTGTTATGATTGTTTCCTTCCATATCATTTCCATCTATCATTTGAGATAATCACTATCACTATCCATATCATAGCAAGGATATCATGTTTTACCCTAGCTTGGGGGCAACATCCTAGTGTTATTTGGTACAATGGACTTTCAGCTTAAATGGAAAGGAAGTCAAACATGACAACACCAGGTCACAATATTTGAAAAAATCCCAAAACATCAGAAAATAAAAATCCAAAAACATCAGATAATCCATCAAAATCCAAAAACATCAGAAAATCAAAATCCAAAAACATCAGAAAATCAAAATCCAAAAATCCATGCAAAAACATTCATAAAATTAGAAAAGACAAAAATAGAGTCTACATCAATTGAAAGTAGAGTCTATGTCAGTCGAACTACGTGGTCTCTGCGTATATAACGTAGGCAAGACTAATCTTTGATCAATCCTTGAGACCCCTAGGATAGGTCTTTTAGGTCACATCATTTGGTCAAACGTTTGGGAATATCATGCACACATCAGCACACACATCTCAACACTGATGATCTAATATGAATAATGATTTGAAAATACATTAAATAGAATTTGAATTGTTGTGCTTTTCATTTTATCATTTGATTATCATTTCTTTGGAGCTACTCGATGATGTATTGAACTAGAGAAGTAAGGAAGAAGAATGATACCTTTTCTTTGTTTGTTGTTTGTGAGTTAGTCATTATTATTTTGTGAATTGTCGTGGGAAGTGCTCTACTAAGTATCATGGATGACATCCCAATTCACTTAAGCAAATGATTAATTCTTGTCTGTTTACGCAAGAAATGCTTAGGTCATCATTGGTCTATCTCATACCTTGATGCTTGTGTTCGCTTGCAATATCAAATATCATGAAAGAAATACTCAGGTCATCATTGATCTATCTCATATCATTGATGCTTGTATTCATTTTCAACATTTTAAAATAAAGCTCAGTGATGATACAAAGCAGAATAAAATGATTGTTGAAATGACACTTAGGTTTGCATTGATAAAATAGTTTTTTCATGATAAACATAGATTGCATTCATAATAATACATCTGCAAAGTATTGGTTGCACAAGTTACAAGGGTTCATTTGCAAAGAATGTTATCTTTTCTTATTAAGGATTGAGTATACTTGACACATAAAATTTTCATAATGGCATGTATATAAAATCATTTCTTCATCTCATCATAAATTTCACATCATTCATGACATGACATTATATATACATTCCATTTACATCTCATACATTACATTTCATTTAAATCTCATTTTATCTATCACATATCACATATTCAATCATTACATTTATCATCTCATCATATTGTCATTATCATATAGTTGCAAAATCATCATTCATTATATATCATACATCATGTCATTTATATCTCATCTATATATATCATTTCATTTACATTACATTTCATCCGTACATCATTCATTCACATTCATCCATACATCATTCATTTACATTTCATCATTCATTTATATACATCATTCACATTCATACACCATTCATTTACATTTCATTTATACATCATTCATTTATATACATCATTCACATACATCCATACATCATTCATTTACATTTCATCATTCATTTATATACATCATTCACATACATCCATACATCATTCACATAAATCCATACATCATTCATTTACATTTCATCATTCATTTATATACATCATTCACATACATCCATACATCATTCATTTACATTTCATTATTCATTTATATACATCATTCACATTCATACACCATTCATTTTCATCATTTATACATTATTCATTTATATACACCATTCATATTCATCCATACATCATTCATTTACATTTTCATTTTATACATCATTCATTTACATCTCATATATCATACATCATTACATTTCATTCGTACATCATCTCATTAAGAAAGGAAATACATCATCAATATCATATCACATTAACATCAATGCATCCATACAAGCTAGTACAATAAATCATCATAAAATATAAAAATTAAAATGCATCCATCACATCAATCATGTAGAATACATCATAAAATCAATGCATCCATCACATAAATCATGTAGAACACATCATAGATCAATCGAACCGCTACACATATATATCTCATCAAGTTTCAAGTATACAATGAAGTCTGAAAAGGATGAAAATAATATCATGTCAAAAAAGGCTATATATATCTCTCAAAATGTACACAACTGATATCAAGTGGTACTCGCACCAGAAGGAGTGGGTCTCGCGCCAGTATCAAGACCACCACCAGATGTCCCAGGATCTCTCAGATCTCTCGGAAGAGGCTGTGTCATGCCTCTACTCATTGTCCTCGAACGAGTCCTCTCTGACCGAGACTGGGCATAACTGACTCTTTGCTCTAGGGGGAAAAACTCATGATAGCGGCTCCTGTAGAACTCAATCTCAACACCTGCTCGCATAGCCTCTCTCATATAATCTGCCACAGATGTCCCATCTGCCACTCTCTACAGTCTCTCTGCAATAGCCTGTGTGGTCTCTGCTGCCTGTCTGATAGTGTCTTGCTCAGCAATCAAGGCTGTGACTTGTGCCTGGGCAGTGATCAACTGTGCTCGTACACCTGTCAACTGAGCCTGTGCTGTCGTTGCTACCTGTAGGGCCTCATCTCTCTCACCAATCAGAGAGGTAATCTGCGTCTGTGCAGTAGCTAGCTGTGCCTGCATCTGAGCCTGTGTCTGTGCTAGTAAGCCCTGCACATGTGCTAGCTATCCCTGTAAGGTCTGAACCTGCACCTGTAGACCTGCAACCTCTGATGGATCTGTCGACGAGGAAGCGACGACCTGCCTCTTACGAGGCGCACTAGTAGATGGCTCTGTAGTACCCGCTACGCTCGGTCTCCCCCCATCTCTGCCATCATCATCACTGCTACCGTCACTGCTATCCCCGCTGCTCTCATCACTGTGAGTCTCCGAGCTGCTCTCCACATCCACATCTACATCCTCCTCTCTCCCTTGTCGCTGACCAACCTGACCACCCACTGCTAGTGCTACCGCTAGTGCTGGTACTGGCTCATCTGGAATAGTAATACATGGAGGAGGGTGCAGAGCCAAGTACTCTCCATACTCAAGAGTAACAGGTGCCTCGACAATGTCCCGTCGAACATCCCATGTTGATGGCTACAGAGCACGATAACCCTCAACGAGTGCCCCGTAAGGAAAACTAGGGCCCCAATCACTAACATCTATCTGATGTCATCCGTAATGCGCCACTCCCTGTGGCATACACTGCATGATACCATACTGCCTGTATACACGACGAAACAGGAATCGCTCCAAGATCCTGGGGCTCTTCCCGATCAAATACATCGAATCGGATAAGAACCCCAACTCAATATCATCATCATCCCAAACATCACAATCCAAATAAGGATGCCAGGTCACTGCCTCCACATCATCAATAATCCGCCTCCAATAATCTAGCTTACCCATCATATGTTGGGTAGGCCTGCCTCTATACCGAAACACATACGGCCTCGTCGCTGGTCTCACTAACACTGGTACGGGACGCGTAACAACAATATGCTTCCATACCCATACCTGAAGAAGTGTAGCCCCTACCGATAAACTGCTGCCGCCAAGGTACACAATCTAGTGTAAATCATGATATAACTGGGCAAGCATACACATGCCCCAAGCATATCTCATCCTATGGGCCACTAGACCCTCTAACACCTGACCCCATCCAAGAGATAGACCCTTTGACCTCTTATCAGGACAAAGGAATCCACCAATAAAGCCGGCCAAAACTGAAGGAAGTGGAGCATATGACTCATACATATCTATCCATGGAATTCACTCTCCCACAATGTGGGGATCCTGAAAGACTCTCCGCATAGCCTCTACCCCACCAACCTCCTCTGAATCATACACTACAATCTCTCCGACAAAAGGAATGTGAAGAATACGCCATACATCCTCCGGCGTCACAGTCATCTCGCCAGTAGGTAAGTGGAAGGTGTTGTGGTCACTATGCCACCACTTCGCTAAGGCTGTCAATAGACCCCTATTAAGTCTAATATGAGGCATATCAAGTAAAGTTGCTAAACCGCAATCGGTAATATGCTGTCTCTCATCTGGTGAAAGTCGCGGTATCATATCAAATGGCCAAGGGAACTGCTCTCGCACCTGGATAACATCTAAATGCTTTTGTTATCATACAAAGAAAACATTTTAATCAGCATATCAAACATCGGCAGGTCATCAAATTTTTCAAAATTGTGCTTTACTTATCGAACTATCAATTTATCAAGGAACCCTCATCTATCATTCGGGTTCATTCCTACGGAAAGTTTAATTATTCCTCACCTATCATGAGGGTAATTATTATCAATCAATAGATCTCACTCATCATGAGATCGTTTACCATAAATTTTAGTCAAAATCAAACTAAAATAAATGGAATCAACAACAAATCGATAAAAAAGAAAAGTGCACAATTTTTCATCAATCTATACCTCCAAGCGCTACAAAATCAACCTAAAGCGCTACAAAATCAACCAAATGCGCTAAAAAGACTGGTGTGCTATAAAATCCTACTGACGCACTACACAATTGACCTGACGCGCTAAAACTTTTGACGCGCTACAAAACTGACCGGACGCGCTACAAAACTTGATTGGTGCGCTAAAACTATGGCGCGCTACAACAGATCAGCGATGCGCTAAAACAATAAAAACGTTCAAAAACACATCAAAAATATGGGTGCGAATTACGAGAAGGATTTGGGGTACATACTAAAGGTCCATAGTCAGCCGGACGCTGGTGACAGCGCACACGCTCGAGTCGGTGGGTGTGGTAAGGGATCGGCATCCTGAAGCTCTAGCACTCTGAGGGTCTCTATCACAAGATTGTCAAAGTCAAATGCACAAATAACTTTTGAGAATGACCTTTTGAGCATTTATAGGCTATTTTGGGGGGATTTATTTATTTTTCCTTCTGAGGAATTAATTCTTATCTATCACAGAGGCATTTTTGGACAATTTTGTTGGGAGATAAATTATTTTTTCACCAATTCATCATCAAATCCTCAGAAAAATTCAAATTTCTTGGAAAATAAAAAATTCAAAATTCATCAATTTATCTCCCTCGAAAGTGCTATATCATTTCAAAATCTCATTTTCTCGAGGCAAGTCCTGGGCATATTTAAACTTTTCACAACACCGCGGTACTGAGTAAAATCATTCTTTAAAAGCAATGCGAAACACATCATCACTTCAAAGAGGGGCAAAAATGTAGACACCTAAAAATGGTCCTGAGAATCTAATTAATTCGAATAATGCATTTATTTTGATTAATTAATCTTTTAAAATTTTCTTTTTCTACTTAGTAAATAAATAGAAATATTTATTTATATTAAGTTCATTTATTAATTCTTCTATTTTTCCTAATTAAATGCCCAAAAATTAAAAAAATTTGTTTTATTTAATTATTATCATTTTCATCATATTACTTCTCTCTTAATTAAATAAACAAAATTAAAAACTTTGTTTTATCTAATTATTATCATTATTGCTTCTTTTATACTTATATCTTGAAAATTAAATACACAACTTAAATAATTTGTGTTATTTAATTACCTCATCACATTTCTTCTTAATTAAATAAAGATATTCTAAAAATCTTTTATTTAATTATCACTTTCCAAATATTTTAATTTAATAAACAAATCCTATAGTTTGATTTATTAAATTATTTATTCCTCTTTTGCTAAAATTAAATAAACTAAAAATATTTAATTTATGCATAAATCATTTACACTATTCACTCACTAATAAAATTAGATTTTTAAAATCTAATTAATGCAACTTCCATTCACGGGAAGAGCTTCGGGGACAAACTTGCAGGAAGTCCTCTCAATCTTCTTCCATCAATCCTCCCTCTCTTCTTGCCTGGTGTTTTCATGGGGAGGAACAATCCTCCATGATCAACTCCATCTTCTCATCCTGTGCCATTTGATTCTAGATTGAAATCACAACCCTCATCCCCGTATTCTATGCAATTTGCTACCGCGGAAAGCTATAAAATATAGCTCTTTACATGTGAAAAGGATCCCAATTATGCAATCTTACTCTGCAGGTTTCCAAAGCATCCAAGCATCCAAGCAATCAAGCATTCAAGCATCCATCCATCACCCATCAAGCAACAATCAAGCATCCAACATTTATAGTCATGGCTGTCATTATAATAGAATTTGCATATTTAATCACATAGGGAACAGAATTCTAGTTCCCATTTCATTCTCTAAGTGTCATTTCAATAATAGTTTAATTAGCTTACAAACCTGCAGCCGTGCGTAGATTAGGAGAAAACTCAGGAGATAGAGAGTATTTGCATCGCATTTCCTCAAGCTTTTAGTTTAAATTTTCTTAGTTTAAATGGCTGGAATTTTAGATGCAATGTCCTATTTAGGAAGTGTAGAAGCATTGCTTATGTTGTTTTCCCATTCCTACGCTTTTGTCGTATGGCATTGAATTTCTCTAGTCTAGTGAAGATTTTGTCTAAAATATCTAGGTGTCCTTCTCTAGTATATGATTTAGCTAATAGATTGTCCACATAGTCTTCCATGAAAGTATGCATCATGTCATGAAAAATTATTGTCATGGCACATTGATAAGTGGCTCCTGCATTCTTCAATCTGAATGGCATGACGTTCCAATAGAATGTTCCCCACAGACATGTAAAGGTTGTCTTATCTTGATCCTCTAGAGCTATCTTGATTTTATTATAACCGTAAAACCATCCATAAGTGACAACAGCCATGTCTTGGGTCAAGTAAATCCACTATGATACCTCATATGTTGTGTAGAGGAAAATCATCTTGGGACAAAGCCTTATTGAGATCCTCGTAAATTCATGCAAATATCAATGTTGCTACTGTGGCTTTGAGACTAGTACAATAATAAGGACATCCACCTCGCATAATCAATGGGTTCAATGAATCCCATGTCTAACAACTTCTTTAGCTCTGCTTTTACCAATAGGGCAATATGTGGATGCATTTTCCTTAGTTTCTGCTTGACTAGTTTTACTCTTGGTGGCAAGGAGAGATGATGCATGATGAGTTTTGGATCAATCCCTAGCCTGTCGGCCATGACTAGGTTATACTTCTTTCACCGGGCCATTATTGAAAGACTGTGTGGGTTCGATCAATACCTTTGATCTTTCCTAAAAGTGCTCTGGGAGAGTATCAAACCTTCCATCCTTTGATGCCTCAAAGAGGTTTTCGCCATTGGATGCGCTCTTTGTTTTTACTTTTTCTAGATCTGATACTACCATTTTATGGTTTTCACCATCAGATCTATTTCCTGTATTATTCATTTTGTAGTTGGAAGATTTGATACTCCCCTATTGGGAAGCTTCGTTACGATGTTCAATGGTGGAATCTATTTTGGGATTTTTGACACAAAGGAAATTAATGATGGCATCATTGTTTGAAAATGTAGGGATATCAAATGGCTCAGTTTGGTCCCATTCTATGAGTTTGGGGTGTACTAGGGGTAAGAAGTCACTAGACTGGTTAAGGTCGAAAATGGTAAGATTCCTAATGGTGGTATCTTTGATTTGTCCAATAGAAAAATTAAGGTCTATAAGGTAACTTTCCTTTGAATTATCTATTTCACACTGAGTCAAATCGTCTTCGCTGGAATCATTAATGAGTTGCGATTCTAATTCAAGTAGTCTAGAACCTAAACCTTGCCCCTCTTTGAGTAGGGGTGCATACTTGTGTACCACATTAATTTCCTTGTCATGACAAGACTCTTTTGATAGTGAATCCCACTCATATACATTAGAATCAGTTTCATGATCATCACTAGCTTGTAACTGCAAGATTCTTTCAACCACCCTCTGAGTCATCTCTTCTTTTGTCTCCTGTTTATAACCCAACCCAGTCTTGTTTTTTGGATTGATTAAGAGCGGTTGAATTGGTTCTACAATTCCTTCCTTTCTTTTTCCTATAGGGCATTTCCCCTCATATCCCATCTTTTCCAAAATGGTGAAGCCTTTTCCATATTGTGTTTGTACATTTGCAGTTGTTGTTTGAGATTCTTTTTCATCCTTATAGAGCCAATTTAGAACATCTTTGTCTTATGCTTCATCAACCCTAGTTCTTTCTTTTACAAACTGACCATCAAAGAGAGTAACTGGTTGTGATGTCTGTTGTGTTGATGTTGAGGGTTGCCCATATGACTTTGGGGAAGAGAATTGTGAAAGACATAGGGATTGTTCAATGAAATATTCACCAATAACTTTATCTTTGACTTGGAATTTTTTCTCAATTCTTTTGGACAGAGAATTTAATTGGGCTTCATGATTTGAGGATGTGGAAGGAGCAACTTCCTCTTTCTTCTTAGACTGTTTAGACATGGAACTGGAATGACCATGATCTAAAGAAATGACCAATGACTTGGATGAAGAACTTTACTGGCTCTGATCATTGGAAGGGATGGAAGTGGAAGCTTCTTTGTTATGAGGCACAAAGATATCTTGGAAAGATTTTAGGGTGTTGCAATACTGAGGACTATTTGAATCAGCCGAAATGGTGATTTCTTTGCCACCACAAGGGAATTTTAGACATTGGTGGTATGTTGACAGAACCGCTTTCATTTCATGGATCCATGGGCGACCCAATAGTATGTTGTAGGTCAAATCTTTATCTAAGACTTGGCAGATTACATCTTTCTGAATTGGTCCTACTTGAATAGGTAAGGCAATCAATCCCTATGAAGATCTTTCCTCATCATTATATGCTTTTATTGTAATCTTTTTCTTTGATTCAATTGCATTCTCAAAGAATCCTAAGGCACAAACAAGCTTTAAAGTACATATATTCAGGCTAACTCCTCCATCTATTAGGACACGTTTAACACGATGTTTATGAATTAGGACTTTGATATGTAGAGTGGCATTGTGGGGATGAGAAATAGATGTTTCATCATTTTATGAGAAGGATAAGCAATGTGGCTCGGTCAAATGTCCCACCATGGCTTCAAATTTACAAACTTCCATATTTGTTGGTATTGTTGTGTCCAATAGGGTTTTTTCCAAAATCTCTTTGTGGGCGGGTGAAATCTTGAGGAATTCCAATATCAACAGGGATCTTTTGTAATTGGTCCACTATGTTGTATTGATTGGACAAGGCAACAGGTGTTTTAGATGAACTTCCTTTTAAGACGTATTTGGCATGTGCTCTTGTAGTTGCATTGACTAGTATGCTATCTTGTTTCCCATTGATTTTAATGACATTGACTTGAGTATCAATTGCAGCTATATCTGGTTTGATGTCATAAATTTGATTTTCAAGGATAATGATGTCATGTTCTTGTTCAATTGGAGTGTCATAGATTGGATTACTGGCTGCAATAATGTCTTGATTGTCATTGGTTTCAATGGTATTCATTTGATCATCCACTACTGAGATATGATTTATGACAGTATCATGGACATAGTTTATGTTCTTTCCCTTGCTGTTTGTTGTAGAGGACTCCCCTTTTTCATAATTCGGTAAAGGATTTTTAAATGCTCAGTGATCAACATTTGTTTGGGGTCACCTATTCGTATGACCTTGTCATCTATTAAATCTTGTATCTTATGTTTCAATTGCATGCAACTATTTGTTTGATGGCCTTTGCACTGATGAAATTCACAGTAATAGGCATCATTCCACCATAACGATTTTACTTTTGGTTCAAAGCCTTGAGTTTCAGGTAGTGTTATGAGGCTATTTTCAAGAAGTTCCCTCAATGTAAATTCGTGTGATTGACCCAAAGGTGTAAACTTTCTACAGTTTGATTGTGTTTGATAGGGTGGAGGTTTGGATTTGGTGTTACTTTGATTATGGTTGTTTTGATTATTAGGCTGGTTGACATTTTGATTAGTGCCTTGATTGATGTTTTGATCGGTCTTGGTTGTGGTTCCCGATAGATTAAAGATCGGTTTAGCATTATGTGTTTTAGTGGCACCATCATTGGAATTCTTGTTCCTTGTCCAAAATTTAGGTTTTTCATTTTTGTAATGGTTGGAAGAGCTAGCATTGTTTGATCCTTCATTGTGAATTTTCAATACCTCTTCTGAATAAAGCTTCTTTGATTTTGACACCATTTTCGACCATCTTCTCAAAGCTAGGGGGACATTGTAATTGCAGCCTATAACTCATTTCACTGTTAAGGTTATCAATAAAAATCTCCATCTTTTATTGTTCGGGTATGGGATGAGCGTATCGAGTGAATAAACTTCTCCACCTTTTTAAGAATATGAGAAAAGATTCTGCTTGTTTCTGTTTGGTATTACAAAGATCCTTCATGGTTATCTTATGCGAAATGCTATATGAATATTGAGTGATAAATTTGTTGACAAGTTCTTCAAAGGATTTTATGCCCAATTGTAGTTTTGAAAACCATTCCATACAATGGCCTCCCAAGTTGCCAGGAAAAAGTCTCATCAAGTATGTATCCTCATGAGCAAACTCAAGACTCATGGTTCAAAATTCTCTCATATGGTCTACGGGGTCATATTTTCCATTGTATTTCTCGTATTTTGGTAAGTCGCAATTTGGGGGAAATGGTATCATGTTTAACCTTCTATCAAAGGGGTAGGGAAAAATATCTTCTAACAAGTATCTTTTGGTAGTCCCTCCTTGCATGTCTTGCAATTGTTGTTGAAGGTTCTTCATTTGATGTGTTAGGGTAGCCATTTGATATGTATTTGATGTTTCAATTTCAGTTTTCTTTGGGGTTCCGTTCAATTTATTGACATCAAAATCACTTGGTAATTTGACCCATTGGTTTGCTAACATTAGAAGGTATTTTTTCTCCATCCTTTTCAAAGATTCTTTCTAGGAATTTGTGAAATTTGGGATCTTGGTTTGCTTGTTCTATTTCCTCCTCTATTATTTCTTCTATTTCATTTTGAGGAATTTTGTGAAAGGGATTTTCTTTTGGTTCACCCATGGTATTTTGAGGTTCAAGTTCCTTATCTTTAAGTTTTTCCTTTTGGGACCTTGTTAAAATGGGCATGCAAGTGATGAAGGTTTGCTAAATTTTGATAATTGTTTGGGAGTGCCAAGGAATACCTAAGTTGAATAGAATAATGAATCCTATTGATGGGACTAAGGTAATAAAATTTGATGTAAAGTGTGTTGTTTCTAGATGAAGGATGATAAATCCTAATGGGGAAACTCAACTTGATGATCAAATTTGGATTTTGATGATGATTGGATACTTTTAGATGTTTGATCAAAGTTTAGGTAAAGGATTTCACTTGTGAAGGTCAATTTTAACAAGTTTAGACTCTAAGGAACCTAAGGAATAATTCTGAACTTGAGAAGATCCTAAAATTTTGGTTCCAACTATGAAACGAGGGACAAATTACCTTCCTAGACGAGATGCTCAAATATTTGTAAAAGTCTTGGATTTTGACAATAGTAAAATGAATACAAGTTGGGATTGTTCTTTGAAGCTCTTTTGTAGAAATTGAAGACCAATCTCTCTCTAAATTTGTAGAGTGTTGAGAGACATTTTTGATGAGATTTTGGACTAAGAACTATGGAATTTGGTTTCTAAATTTTAATCTTTCGTGAAATAATTTGATAAAGAACATGTTTAGACTCTGTTGTACCTGAGGAATGATTCTGGATTAGAAAGGATTTTGAATTCTGGTTTCAAAATGTCAGATAGGAGTCAAATTTAGCTCTCTGGTTATGAATTTTGGTGGATGCGTCGTAACAGTCAGTATATGTGCTAAAAGGCAGATGCGCTATAGCATGGCTTGGATGTGCCACATAAAGGTTTGGATGTGCTACAAAATTAGGTGTATGCGCTAGGGAATAGCTCAAATGCACCAAAGTTTCAGATGTATGCTCTACAAAATTTGGTAAATGAGACACATAATGCAAGGGATGCGCTGGTAAAAGTGGCAAATGTGCTATAACAATAGGTGAATGCGCTATAATAGAGGGTATATGCATTGGAAAAAGTAGTAAATGCACCAAAACAAGTAATGTATGTGCTAAACTGGGGAATATAGTAGTTTGTTGCCAGTTTACTTGATTTTTCTAGTTTTTAGACAGAGAATGGTTTGTTTCAAATGATGTTTTTTGAATCACAATTTTGCAATTCCAGTCTGTATGGTTTTGTTTGAAGTTTGTTTTAAAAACACTTTGGCAAACACAATCAAGCATGTACAAATCCTAAGGTTGTGTAAGGTTGTATTCTTTTGGATTCCACACGGATTTTACTCTAACCACACTTATTCTTAGCAGAAGAATTCAAAAGCTTGGCCACATGGGCTCCCCCTTACAGTGCACTGACTTCTCAAGTTAACCAAGCTTCTAGCCCCCATAAAAATCCCATGGCAGGCTGATCATCTCTACTAAAAACTGTGAGAATGTGGATGCCTTTGCAATGACCGTTACTACACCAAATAATAGATAAAGGTTTTTGGCCAACTATAACAAGGGTTCTAGTACAAAAATTCCATTTGTGGGGGACCATCCATGTGCCAAGAGACCATTTCTTCCCTTCTCGTCGAAATGATCCTCGTGATACTTTCCTTTCAACAAGTACCCACACTTATATACTAACTGGAAGTCACTTGGCTTTAGAGTGCTACCGGTTGGGTCGTTCCCTTGGGTGATTACTTTTTCCCACAAGGCAGACCCTCTAAGATAAAAAAAAAAAAGCAAGCAAGTATATCCATAGTTCGATCAATCTTTGTTTCACATGAACAAAGAGAGACACATGCGATAACTCAACTCACACTCACAGATAAACAAGAATGGGTCTGGCTTTTTGGTCACTTAGTTAAGGGGAGAGCATATGCTTACCATTCAAAACACACAATATACATGGTGTTCTTTCCTTCCTAATTAGTCTAGATTCCTAAATTAAGCAAAAAGGAAATGAATCACTTCAACCCCTGCATCAAATTTATTAGTAGTTTGCAATAAATGTTCTTTTGACAGCATTCAAGAGTTTCAACAGAGTCTCTGATAGTATTTATGAAGCCTACACCACATAAAAACATTTATTAGTTTTTGGACCTAGGAGAAATTTGCAAAGAAAATCTAATGCACCATTACAATAAGCTAATGCGCTGAAAAGGTAAATGCGCTATAGAAAACAATGAATGCGCTACAGAAAATAGTGAATGCACTATAGAAAATGGTGAATGCACTATAGAAACCCTCTAATGCACCACAAAATGGTGTGGATGCACCAGAGAAACACATTGTTGCACCGGAATAGTTAGTGAATGCACCGAAGAATCTTTTAGGTGCTCCAGAAGAATTAGCGGTTGTGCTAGAGAAATTCACGTCCAAACCTATAAAGCATACTTTCTAGAAAAATATTAAAATAACAGGGGCTAGGCCGCATGGTGGGTGCCAATTTATGTGTGTGAGAAAATATGTGAATTATAATAATCAATAACACACAACAGATACAATGTATTACATTAAGGAAATCTAACTCAATTTGATAAAATGATTCCTTAAAGACATTCCATCTTCCTCTATTCCTAAGGATCCTGTATTAGTGCTCTCAAATCTTAATTATGCACTGAATTACTGGGATGACACTTAATGAATGAGTAGCCATTAAACTAGAATGCATAAACTATATCTACACCTACATGATCTAATGATTTGGTTGGATGGTGAACTAAATGATATGCTAGATGATAAGTTGTTTTATACAGAATGCTAATGGAATAAGGCAATGTTGAATTAAACTAATGGAGATGCTATGAAAATTATTCTAAATGTTATAAGTAAACTAAGATATATCTAACAAAGAAGCCATGATTCTAATTTACTTGCTAAACTATGCTAAAGGCTAAGCTACAATGTAAACTAAGCTCTCAAATGCTAAGATGATTTCTACAAAGTAATTGTATGCAATGCTCTCTTATGCAAAAGTTGTAAATGAGCCTCTATTTATAGATTTCACCAAGGCATCAAGTGAGTTGACAACAATGGATGATCAAGATTAAGTCTGGAGAGATCGACGGTAAGAAATGAGGTTAGAGAGGAATAAGGAAGTTGTCCCCTTTAATAGAAAAATCTTTCCAAGTGTAGAAAAGAATAAATGGGAAGGGGAAGCCATGTGTCCCTGAGTTTGTTGAGATTGTTGAGGGTAAATACCCATTTTAGAAATTAGGAATAATTATTTTCATGTGACACATGGTGAGATGGAAGATGATGTGGAAGGAGGTTAGAAGAATATGGAGAAATGTGAAAAAATTTGAATTAAAAATTCAAATTTAATGAAAGGGAATTAATCAAATAAAATAAATTAGTTAAATCTTTTTATTTAATTAAATCATGAAGAAAGTGGTTTAGATAAGAGGAATTAAGAAATACGAACTATATAAATAAACTTTACAGTTTATTTATACAGTAGAGGAATTAAATATTTTTATTAATCAAATAACCAGTATTTAATTAATATTCTCCATACCACTCCCGATGTATGACCTATTAATTCATTGTATCAGTCTCCTAAGATCAGCTCTGTTAATAAGATGCCTATAGGAGGTGCCATCGAGTCAGCAAGCCTTCATTAATACATCTTTGAGTTACGGTGTCATGCCAAAGAAGTTTAACAAAGTTGGAGAACAAGGCTGTGAAATGTATCTTCATCGGATATAGTTATGGTGTGAAAGGATACAAGCTTTGGGATCATGTTGCACAGAAGGTAATACATAGTAGAAGTGTTATTTTTAGAGAAATTAAGCCTTCTTTTGTTATATTGCAGCCAAAACAAAGTAAATAAGAAGATGTGATTCAATTTCCTTCTACACCTGAGAAATTTGAATTGAGGCCTAAGGATAGACAAGAAGTT
>VDFB02001628.1:0-16033 GCA_007258455.2 Sequoia sempervirens | reverse complement strand
AAGGATTCAGTGAAATGTACAAGGAGTTGTGATAAGTGTCAAAGAATGGGTAGGCCAACTAAAATAAATGAGATGCCTTTACAACCTTAGTTGGCACTAGCACCATTTGACAAATGGGGGCTAGACTTCATTGGCCCAATATCACCAGCATCTAATAACAAGGAGTATATTTTAGTTTGTAAAAATTATCTAATAAAGTGGGTTGAATTCAAAGCAATACAATTTTATAGGGATGGAAATGTGGCCAAATTATTATATGAAGACATATTTACAAGGTATGGAGTGTCAAGAAAAATTGTAACAGATCAGGGTCCCCAGTTCACATCAGAGCTGATTACCAAATTATTCTAGGAATATGAAATAAGGCATAGGAAATCAACACCCTATCACCCTCAAGACAATGGGAAAGTGGAAGTAACAAATGGGGAGATTGAAAATATCTTGAACAAAACAATGCAAATTCATAAGAAAGATTAGGCAGCCAAGTTTCCTGAGACAATATGGGCCTATAGGACAACTTCAAAGACTACAATAGGATTTACACCATACATGAGTTGGTGTATAGAAAAACAACAGTACTACCCATTGAATTTGAATATAAAACACTCAGGACAACAGTTGAACTAGATATGGACTTGTCAACAACACAAAAAGAAAGAGTACACAAACTGAATGGATTAGATGAGATAAGGATGGAAGCTATGCACTGCACTGAGATTGTTTAGAAACAAAGCCAAATGGCATGATCAATTTATCAAAAAAAGGGAGTCCAATGTGGGAGATTGGGCTTTACTATATGACTTAAGGTATAAAGATTGTAAAGGGAAGCTATAAACAAGGTGGTTAGGACCATATGAAATACAATTTTTCCCAAATGGAGCAGTCAATTCGCAAAAAATTGATGCAGTTAGATTTTCATTATTAGTTAATGGCCATAGACTGAAAATTTACAAAAATCCAACATAGAAGGATGAATTCCTTCTTTCATTGATGTAACAGTATGGACTAGAGACAATGATTCTAATAATAGCATTGTGCCAAACAATAAAGATCTAGCAGCAAATATTGTAGGTTCTATAAGTGCCTCAACAAATGAGCTACACACCTCACCCACTAAGATCACTCAGGTATAATTCAATATCACCCTCACATGCACACACTGCACAGGTGAAAATTTAATAATCCTTTTCAAGTACACTCAATGATACAGTACGGACCTGTGGCTTCATCAATAAAAAGGTTGATAAAATTTCTAGAGGGACCTATTGTTGAAAGTACCTGCAACACTTGCCTATCAAAAATTTCAAAAAAAATTGCCAACTTAATTGCATGTCATCCAAATACACTTTATTTTTCCATACATGCAACCATATGGCTATCATTTCATTATATGTAGCTTAACCCATCATATCCCAAGTGGCATTCATCAATTTCCACGCATTAAGCATATCACTTCATATCCCATAAACCGTACATTTTGCAACCTTTCACATTACCTTGTGCCAAGCTATCATTCATATATTACCAATTGTAATTAACCAATGGTCAAATCATAATCACATTGTGGACACTCATAATCAGCTTCACACAAGCTAAGTTTAGTTCACTCCACTTTAATAGGTACACATACTACTTTTCCATAATTATCATAGATTGTAATTTTTTTTCAATATATTTACATTTTATTTTGCATGCTTCATATTCATTATCATATTTCCACTACATTTAATAACACCCTCAACCTCTGAAAGTGTGATTAAGTAAGGTCACTTAACAACTTAATTTTGGGGGAGAGTATATTTCCTTGGTTTTCAATTTTTTTTTGAGTTTCAAGCCAAATCCAAGTCACCAAAAGCCTTTCTACAACCCTTTGTCATTTGTGACATATGCTTTTCCCCATTTCCAAGCTATTTCAAGCTCAAAGGGACAAAACAAGTTGAATTTGAAGAACATAAGTATATAGACAAGAAGGATTGGTATGGTTGAAGTTGTAAGTAGAAAATTTGAGTAGAAACAAAGAAGTTTACCATCATGGGTGGAGATATAGTTCAGAGAGAACCATATGCACATCAACAATTATTAGAAGATAGGTTGGTTTTACCTATTTTCAGAAAAGTTGGACGGTTGGATTATTTCTTGAACCTAACATAATATAATGAGGATATAACACAACAATTTATAGAAACACTTTAAAATGATGAAGCCACTATTCGAGGGTTAAAGGTTGATACTTCAGAAGCTGCAATTGCAGAAGTGTCCAGCTTTCCAAGAGAAGGAAATGAATCCCCAGTCAAGGAAAATGTTATAACTGCCAGAGATGAATTTAGAGAACATGGAGAGAACCTCAACTTAACATCCCAAGGTACTAAAAGGTTATCATTACCATGGATTGGGCTTCTGTTGCTACATATATTGTTAAGTATCTTACACGTGATGGTAGGTAGTCTCTTTTATACACAGTGTTTTTCAAGCTTTTGAGCCATCTTCATCATAATAGGAGGGTTAATGTTCCCAATTTTCTTTATAATCTATTGAAAAGAATGGATTCTAAATATAAAAGAAAGAGAAACAATACAACACTGTCACATTATTGCTTAGTTACCCTATTGTTAAATAGAAGTTTAAGGGTTCGGCATCCACATGTTTCATGGGAAAGCTTCTTAATTTGTAATCATATTAGTAACATTCTTGAAGAACCAACTGTCCTAGAAAATTTGGAATCACTTGCTACATCAGTGAGGTAAATTCCGTCTCATTCACTTGTTGCTTCACCTACCTGTAGCAGAGGAGAACTAGAGGAGCAGAGTTTGTAAAAACCATCACTCGTAACCTCTAAGCAACCTATAGTAGAGGATATCCAAGAAACCCAAACTTCTTCCAAAACACCAAGAACTAGAAAGAGGAAAGGTGGATCTTCCTTTGCACCCACAAAAGTGCAAAAGAAGAAATCCACCCAACCAAGGTGTTCACACCACCTAAAAAAGAATGGTTTTTTGAGGGCTTTAGTCAAGAAGCAGGAGAAATAAAATATTGCGACAATAGAAACAGATTCAAAACTAAAGGAAAATATTCTGGAAATGTTCATACACTAGTTAAAAGGAAATGATATATCTCAACCACCTCTGAATCTAATTCAGATGATGTTTTTGTTACTAAAAATACAAGGAAGAGAACCCCACAAAGCCCTAATAGTGAGGGTTGTGATTATACTGTGGGTGATCATAAGTTTTTAGAGAAGGACATAAAAAAATTTATAGAAGAGACAAATTCAAGAAAGAGTTTTAGGAAGCATTGGACATAATCAAACAATTAGAGGAATTGGTAAATTTTTATGAATAGAGAGATAAAGAAAGAGACTTAAAAATTAAGGATTTGGAGGATAAGCTTCACACATATGGGCATGGGTCTAAACTAGACTTACTTGCATAGCTTGACATAGTGAAGGTAGGAAATACATAAATTGTAGCTAGGAGAAAAAGATTCCCTTTCATAAGAGCTCCAATTTATCACACTACAATGTCTTTAGGATATTAGCTATGGAAAATAACTCAAGAATTCTCCCAACAAAGAGAAGAGTGAAGGAAAAGGACAGGATGATTTCAAACCATAACAGAGTATTGGAAAACAAGGAAGCTAAATTTAAAAAGATGACAGTTAAAATTGAGGAGATAGGAGGCAAGGTTGCACAAATCATCAAATACAGACCTCCTGCTAGGATTTATGCTTTGTTTTTAGAAGAGAAATTCTCAAGTTTCCAATTCATTCAACTGATCAGTAATTTGCTAATTGCCATGAGTAGGAAATTTGACTTTTTACATATTTTTGTTGATGCTACACCTAATATACAAGATCGGTTATGTGAATTTCATTTGCATAACTATGTTGTGCCAGATAATACATAATGGAACCCATTGATATTTGTGGGTGATTTATAGATCAAGGCATTAGCTTCCCTACTCAAAAAATAAGACATAGAGGGTGAAATTGATAGGCTGTCGTTAAATCCCATTACTTTAGAAGATTAAATTCAATATGTCAATCGGGTAGTGTTCAAGGCAATTTGCAATAGAAGAAGTCTGGACTATCTCCCCTAGATTTTCTAACTTCTTATAGCAACTAATATTAATTCTAACCTAAGGCCGTCTAACTAAGAAACTGTAAAACAATTTATCCTAAAGAAAGCAGGAAATATTCAAACTAAAAAGCATAGAAAAAAAACTAATTTAAAAAGCATGACAACTAATTTAATGAGTATAAAGATAGCTAAACTAAAGAACTGGTAAACTACAGAAGTAGAAAAACTTATAAAAAATTCATTAAACATCCTCCCTATTTGACAAAGATTCTAATAGTTAACAATGAAAAACTACGGAAGTTAAAGACAACAAGTACTTCAAAACTTAGATTTCACAACAACAAACTCAATAATTCTCTACAGAATAACAATGTAATAAAGGAAAACACTTATCTACTTAAGTTATCTCCCCTCAAGTGGCCAGCTCACGGGTTATCACGTTTGTTCTCACATCCAAAATTAATTCAGAAATGCTTCTATCAATCATAATTATTATCCATAACTCATAACTCAGAAATTTTATATGACAATCTCTTTATTCATAAGCTTAGAAAATATATTGATAGCATAACATTACTTTTGTCACTGTATATTTTGCCTCTGGAGATTACATCTTTTATAGAAAAACTCTAACTAAATCCTATATTTCAGATGGTATAGATAACCATTGAAAAATTCTATAATAGATCTAGGAATAACTTGTATGTCTTTAAAACCTATTACAACAGTATTAAAGAGGCTCAAGTTGAGCCATGAAGTTTTTGACTTAAAGCATAACAGAAATTAAAACTTAAAGAGTAACTATATCTTCGGTCCATCACTCTAAAGTTTCCTGAGCATGTTTCCAAGGCACACCCCAACCTATTCTGTATACCAAGAACAGTCGCTTCTAATCTGCAACCAATGACCCTGACACATCCCACAAACAATTTAAATAACCCATGAAATATGTATTGGAAAATACTTCAAGAAATCAAAAGAAATAAAGTTTGTACAATTCCCTCTTTAAAAATTAAGCAATTATTTCTCCCAAAATTCTAGAACCAATTAGGAGGATAGGATTTCCGCATGGGCTGAAATAGGTCTTTATGTAGTAATATTATGATGAGAAGCTATTTTTACCTCATCAGAAATCGCTGTGAGGATTATAAGCATATAGAGAAATCAATTGCTCTCCAGGTTAGAAAAGAGTCCAAGAACCCCAATGTAATAATAGAAGAATGGACAGAACTTTTGAAGTATAAGGGTGTAGGCAAGAAAATTATGAATTTAAGAATAAATGATTATGATAGGATGCAAAGACTAATCGTAGGTCTTATCCATCATTATTTTCATTTTGTACAAGAAAGATGGGAAAGTTTGACCCCTAAATTATAGAAAAAGGAACCCCACATTGTATACAACTTCATAGCCATGCTTGAAAGGACCGGTAGGTACATGGACATTTCCAAAGAAAAGGGACTTACATGGGTACCTCTTACCTTCTAGCCACCTATGCTTCTCTACCCAGTGCCACATTATCCATAGGAGAAAAGAATGCAGAACAGGAGGAAGTTGAGAATGTCAAATGGGAAAGACTTTCACGCTATATTATGGAGGTTTTAATTTGAAGAAGTTGAAAGGAGTGGATGTGATTATAGATCTTAAGGAGATGACCTTGTAGTATAACCTCCAAACTTAAACTGTTTTTCTTGAGGACAAGGAAATGTCTAGTTGGGGGGAATGATGATTATGGAAATATGATTGTGGTATGTTAGTAATTGCATGGTTAATGTGTGAATATGTATGGAATGCAGTGTATATCTATGTTTAAATTATGGTTATTATTATTGTGTATATGTTTAAGTGGACCAACTCTTTGCAGCCAAGAAGCTAGAGCAGGCAGATTGTAGCCCGCAACAACTAGGAAGCGCAACCCGTAGCCAAAGGAGTTTCAAACAACAATGCAAGGGAAGTTCCAAAATAAGAAGAATGCAAGAGATGCAAAATTAGAGATGCTTATTTATAAGGATTATTGTGAGTCACCATGTCATTTAATAAGACTACTGGAGGAGAGGAAACCTGCTATGATTGGGAATCCAACATGACTGTTTCTATAGTCCACATTTTTATTTTACCATTGCAGTAGAGTTGCAATCCTAATCAACTTCTTCTACCTTTTCAGTTATGGTTTTAGCTATGCAGACTTTGTTACACTCTATTTTATAGGGATGTGGTGATTTTAATTTTTTTTTTTTTGAGTCCTTATTTTAATAAGACCCCCTCACACCTATGTATATATATGGTTCGATGGTTGAGGAGAATAATAGGTATATCAAATATAGCAAATAGATATGTTCAAATAGTTTTCTTCTATTTACATAAACAATACTTGTTTCCAGATATGTTTTTATGAATAAAATATCCCTAAAGATTCTAATTAGATTGTGATATCTTGTGTTATGCAATGAAGATGTTTTTAGTTACTTTTATATTTAATTAATTTGAAAAGCTAGATTTGAGTTTATCTTGAGGAGATAGTCACTTGAGCAAGGACCGCTCAAGGTAATTGTTCCCCACTTTAATTTTTGTATATTTATTTATGTTGTGAGGGGCTTTGAGCATAGGATGTTATTTTTTTTTGTATCAACACCATCAACACCAGTAGCATTCCAACACTACCTTCATACAAGGGGTTGACATCAATGACAACACCTAAACATCTCACAAACAACTCAATCTTCCAACAATTATCTATTTTGACAGAGGCGATCTATTAAATATTATAATAATTAGGATAGTTTTATATAGTTAGTAAATAAATAATAATATTATTTACTTTCCTATGAATCAATTTAAGAATTTTGGTACGTGAATATTTTGGATTTATAAGTCATTGGAATGTAATTCAAATATCACCTAATTGAATCAATATAAATTTCATTTCAATTTAGCCTTTATTTGTAGCAATGGTTTGATCATATTTTATATATGTTGGCTCTACCTTTTTTCACATGGTATCAGAGTGTTCATGATGCTAGGTCTATGAGGAAATAATGAAGAGGTTTCTAGCAAAGAAATTTGGGTTTTTGGTATGTTATTTTGTTTTTAAATGACATTTTTACATCAAGCTAACATAATTGCAGTAAAACTACGATATCTATTTCATTTCTCAATAAAATTTTGAAATTCAAAAATGTTTCAAAAAGAAGAGGAATAGAAGTATAAAACCCATAAATATTTTGAAGAAATTCTTAGTGGTTTGTAACTAGTTCAAAGAAGAAATATGACATGGAGAAGAAGTGGCATTGAAATTTATTGAAGTTTATATAATGGCTTGCGATAAATAGAGGAGTTTTAAATGTGATTGGTGATTGGAAAAGACTTGCAAGAAAGAGGCACTAGAATAATAGTATTACTTGAAATTGATTTTGTTCTTGTGAAGAAAAGAGAATAGAAAGACATAATAATGAAGTTTACTCATTTTGAAGGAATTAAAAGCTCAAATTAAATCACTTTAGAAAAGCATCAATAAGGTTATGTTGACAAGAATAGAGCACCACCCATTTTACATATTAACAGTCGGCCCAAGAAAGGAATCAATTGTTGTTACTTTGTCACAAATTTTGAGGGGATGCATTTGGTGTTGTGTATATAGATCCTCCTAATGTAGTTATGGATTCTTAATAAAGATTGGAACAACATTGAATAGTATTGTTAGGTTAGTTTTAAGTTGTGTGGAATTTTGACTCCTACCATTGCCATTAATGCACTTTCTCTCAACATGTATTTTTGTGAGGTGAGCTAATCTTATTATTTATATTTAGATTTGTTTATATAAGGAGAAATAAGTATATGTTTTTGAATAAAATTGGATTTATCTTGATGTAATGGGTTAATAGTATATATTTACAAGAGGATGCATATGCTTAGATATGAGTTTTAAAAATATTGTAAAAGGTGTGGGGTTTATTTTTCTTTGGAGATATAAGGGGAGTAAGAGTTCTGATTTCATTGTATTAAAGGCATTTAAATTTTTAAAGGAAATATTTGTAAGGGTGTATTAGTGATTGAAATCAATAGTTTTGTATATGGTCACATATCACATGGCTATTGCATGTGATACTTGTATAATTGATATTATTAATGATAAATCTAACAATAATTTCATAATTTCACATGTAAAATCAAGTGGATAGAGTGTAACAAGATCAAATTGGAGGTTGGAGGAAATGGAGGCAGGAGGGCATCTATCATCCCGAGCTAGCTTCTCAGGGGTGATTCATTGCATGAGAATCACCTTTTCATATTTGTGTTCGTTCACAAAGCAAGGAGGGCTTGGATTTTCTTGAGATTTATTGTGGTTGTAGTTGGTGTATTCACTTTTGCTTGATTTTATTTTTTACAACAAAAGATGGATTGTTTCCACAACATTGGAGGAGGGATATTGACACACTCAAAGGAGATGTGGACTCTTGAAAAGAGTTGTTCTCTCTCATACACAACACTAAGGATGGATTTAGACACAATCAGAGGAGATCTAACAAAGGAAACTTAGGAGACCCCATTATTTAAATAGGTTCTAGTGGTTGGATTTTCTTGAAGGTTAGTGAAAGGAAATCTTATTAATTAGATAAACATCCTCAAAGATAAGTATTGAATGATAAGGAATTTACTTTCTTCATATCCAATATAGATCTACCAAAAGGCTCTAATTTAGGAAAGCTTAAAGACAGTGTGAGAGGTTATTGCTAACAAATGTTTTGGATCAAATAAAATGGTACCAAATAATTTTCTTGGAGGGATTCTTATCTCTTCGATAATATTTTTAGATAGGTTTAGTCTCTTCCTAATATTCAATAATAGGTCCTATTTAATTAAGGAAATAAGATCAAATACTATTAGGTGGATCATTCTATGTTAGGTTTTCCCTATAGATATTGGAAGTTGTTTAAGGATAATTTAGATGTTGAATATGGTCCTCTACCAAATAACTCAGTTCTCTTGTTTTCAGTTGTACACCAAATTGAAGTAGCAAATGATATGTTTTGAAAAAGAACTAAAATGATTGCAACTTTTAGATAGCTAGATAAGGTTATGAGAAGCTGATCACATAAAGGAATATGATGGATAAAACTATTCCCTAGTTTAGATCTATTTTTCCAAGGATTGGCCTAAGGTAAAATTCTTTATTTAGCTATCATACCTATAGATAAAAATTGCATTCTTCACACCTTTTTACTATATTTTTATACTTATTTTGGTGCAAGTCACCCTTATAAATGCTTGATGCAAGAGCATCCATGGTTGACCAACAATCTTGCATCAACCAAAAATGATATTTTAATTTATTTTCCTAAGGTTGGTATGTGATTTATTTGATAGGGTAATTTGCAAGGTTAGAGTAAAATATTTATTAAATAAATGTCTTTGTCATTTTGTGGCAAGGTAATGGTGTGGAGATAAATTAGGGGGAAAATTTTGGAAATTATTTTATATTTAAAATTTAGAAATAAATATTCTTGGGCATGGGTCTTGAAGGGAATATGAGTTGAAATTCATTTAGAACTTTCTAAAATCATGCATACAAAGGTGGGCACCCAAGGTGAGTTGGGAGGAGTTACATTGGAAATTTTGGTGGGAGTGGGTTGAGGAAAGAATTTTTAATATTATTGAAAGTTGTTGGAATGAATTTTTTGGAGGTTTCTTTCCATCTTGGTCATGACTTTTTGTTGGATAATTTTTTGAAGATTACAAGCAATTTGGGTTACGTTTTGGTAGCCATTCTTGGCTAGAATGTGTAGGTTGTTGTTGCAAAAGTAGTTCTTTTCCTGGGAGGTATTTGGACATTGTTATTGAAGGTTTATGGCAGGTTTGAATGTGTTTGGACAACAACAAGAAATTTTGAAGATTGGAAGTTCATCACTTCAATGGTTTTCAATTGAAGATTGCAGGTTTAAGGGGTTGATGCTACAAGAAGAAGGTGGATTGAAGAGTTTTGATTTGTAGTTGTTATTTTCTTTTGTATCAAACCTCCATATCTGATTTGTGAGGTTTTCAAACAGCCCATATGGTTGTATATGATGTATTTTCATTTTGGCAATGATTTCCATGTAATTTGGAGAAAAGTTGAATAGTTAATGAATCAAACCTCTTGCAAATTTTTGAAACAATTTTACTTTGTTCAATTTATGTTGCTAGAGTTTGTATTTGAGGGCTTGGGAATTTCCTTGCATTAATTCTTAGGACTCATTTCACCCATTTATATGCTTAAAACCCCTCATTGATGTGTCAAACGCCTCAGCCTAGACTTCATTTTCTCCTAATTAGACATCCCTTGTTGTTTCTATTGTTGTATAGACTCAAGGATAGTACCACCCTTATGCTAGTGCTCCTTGCTAAATTTGAATCTTTTGATAACCAATTACCAATTTACCCAATTATATTTGTGGAATGGTTATATGTATACATACATACATATGTGTGTGTGTGTGTATATATATGTAGTGCTCCTAGTTTGAGGAAAGGATCTCAAAAGAGTAGCATTGTCTAAGTTTGATGGTAAAGCCATCGAAGCAGGAGCTAAGGCATGGATCATAGAGATGGAGAAATATTTTAGACTCTGTAACCTATCCAATCAGACCAAGGCTTTGTGGGCTACATATCAGCTTTCAGTAGAAGCAGCTACTTAGTGGGATAATGAAAAGACCAAAAGGAATCTTCAGTATGGTGAGATTACTTGGGAACTCTTCCTCCAATCTTTTAGGAAGAGATGGTTACCACAACTCTTTTTCAACAACAAGGTGAAAGAATTCATAAACCTAACTCATGGGAGCATGACTATGACCCAATATTGGGAAAATTTCACCAATCTATTGAAGTATGTGGCCCAATATCAAGGAGATGAATATTTTCATATTTGAAAGTTCATATTAGGAATTAAACCCCACATTGGAGCAGAAGTGGACATGCATGATTCTCTCACCATGAATGAAGTCTTCTTGAAGGCCACCAAATAGGAGCAGAAATTGCAGCAGTTGTCCAATTTCTGTAATAATTCAAATCCTAAGTCACAGTTTGGGAACAAGAAGTTTCATAAAGGAGATAAGAACCACCAGATTTGTAATCTCAAGAGGGGACGTGAGTCATAGGAGAAAGGAGAAGGTGATAATGGTGGAAAGATAAAGAAGGAAAATAACAACAAAAGTAAAGATGACCAAAAGCAGAAGGGCTTTAGAGAGGACAAGCCAGGAGGTCACAAAGGGCCTCATGATGGGTGTTATACTTGTGGAGGAGATCGTTATGCCTCAAATTGTTCATAGTGGCCAAAGTCATGAAGGGAAGGAAACTATTAGCATCCTCAGCATCATCAAATCCATGCTACAATGGATAACAAGTAGGCAGAGTATCAGGCTACACCAATACAGTTGATGAGTAAGCTCTATGGCCGAACTATTTATATTTTAATTGATACCGGAGCTATTGAATGTTTCATAGACCCTAGAGTAATATCCTAGAGAAAATTCATGGACAGTCCAATATGGAAACTGAACAAAGCAGAGGGTAGACACCTTTCTCTTATATAGTGAGTTGGAGCTTCCAACCTTCCAGACCCAAATCAACCTATATGTGGCACCCTTAGGCTCATATGATGTAATTTTGGGGATAAATTGATTAACCAAGCATAAGTCTATAGTGAACTGCAAGGATAAGGTAGTTAGTTGTTTAGATGATTATGGGAACCCAGTCGAGATATGTGGGATGCAAAGACCCTTAGAACTTAGACAGATCTCTGCTATGTAGCTCAAGAAGGCTCATCGAAAAGGGTGCACTATTTATGATGCGTACATTAGTAACCCTGACAGCAAGGAATCGTATTTAGATGACTACCCTATTCTCAAGGAGTTCCAAGATGTATTTTTTGATGAACTCATGGAGTTACCTCCAAAACTAGAATTTGAATTCTCTATTGACCTTGTACTAGGAGTTGAGCCTTAATCCAAAGCACCATATTGGATGACCACCACCGAACTCTATAAGTTGAAGGCCCAGTTAATGGAATTATTGAACAAAGGGATCATAAGACCCAATGTGTCTCCTTGGGGAGCAACAATTATCTGTGTGAAAAAGAAGGATGGAACCTTGCGCCTGTGTATAGACTATCAAATTTTGAACAAGGAAAACATCAAGAATCGATACCCACTCCCAAGGATCGATGAGTTGTTTGACCAGATGAAGTGAGCAACAATGTTCTCCAAAATTGATCTCAGGTTGGGATACCATCAGTTGAGAATAAAGGAAGAAGATATTTCGAAGACTGCTTTTTGAAATTGGTATGGACATTACGAGTTCACTATGGTACCCTTTGGTTTGACCAATGCACCTGCAACTTTCATGAACCTCATGCATAGTGTGTTCAGAGACTTTGGATGACTTTGTTTTGATTTTCATTGACAACATCCTAGTTTACTCAAAAGTATGTTGAAGAGCATGATAGGCACTTGAGGATAGTTTTACTACAACTGAGAGAGAAGAAACTCTTTGGGAAGCTATCCAAATGCTTGTTTTATCAAGGCTAGGTGCACTATCTAGGCCATATTATTTCAGTCGAGGGAGTCATTGTAGACCCTGAGAAGATCAAGGCAATCGTGGAATGGCCAGTGCCTCTAAATGTGTCAGAATTCTATAGCTTCATGGGCCTCATAGGACATTATAGAAAGTTTGTACAAGGGTTCTCCCATATTGCATCTCCAATCACATCACTCCAAAGAAAGGGAACGTGATTTGAATGGACCGAGAAGTATGAACAAGCATTTCAACTCTTGAAGGAGAGGCTCATGACAGCACCAATGTTGACCATCCCTAATCCTAATGGAAGATTCACTATAATCACAGATGCTTCAGGAGAGGGATTTGGAGCAGTACTAATGGATGGATAAGTGGTAGCATATGAATCGAGGAAGCTTAGATAGCACGAGGTGAATTATGCACCGCATGATTTAGAGTTAGCTGCAATAGTCATTCCTTGCAGATGTGGAAGCATTATCTCTTGGGAAAACCATTTGAGCTCAAGATAGACCACTTGGGATTAAGATACATTTTTACTCAGCCAAACCTTAATGCACGATAAAGAAGGTGGTTGGAATTCCTTAGTGATTATGACTTTGGAATTGAGTATATAAAGGGAAAAGAGAAGAAAGTGGTTGATTCTCTTATTAGATGAAGACATCTAGTAGCCATGATCTCGACAAGGTCAAATCTAAGATAGCAAGTGATACAACATTTGTAAGGGGATGAGCACTATGAAAGAGTGAAGAGTGCCCTAGCAAAGAATCCATCAGATCATTGGTTTGATGGGTATGAGATCGAACCGAATGGCATTTTGAGATACCAGAGAAGAATGTACATTCTAGACTCTAGAGAGCTGAGGAAGTTGGTTCTAGAAGAGGTTCATAATGCACCTTATTCAGGACACCCTAGAGTATCAAGAATGATCACATAATTAAAAACTTTATACTTTTGGCCTAAACTCAAGAAGGATGCAGTGGACTACGTAGCCAGATGCTTAGAGTATCAGCAAGTCAAGGATGAGCATGCACATCCAGAAGGGCTATTATATCCTCATGACATACCTGAGTATAAATTCTAGGTGATCAGTATGGACTTCATGCAAGGGTTGTGTTTGAGCAAGAATTGTCATGATGTTGTCTTGGTTGTGATCAATAAGTTGACCAAGGTGTCGCACTTCATTCTAGGAAACCTTAAGGATGGATCGTTGACCCTGGCTAAGAAATTTGTCTAGGATATCTTCTGCTTACATGGAGTGCCAGAGACTATCATTTCTGATAGAGACACCCGAATGACCTCAAGATTTTGGATGACCCTGAATGTCGCATTGGGGACCAAATTAAATTTAAACTCGGCTTATAATCCTCAGACCAACGAGCAAATAGAGATGGTGAATCAGGTAGTTGAAGAACTCCTCTGAATGTACTGCATGGACCAACATTATAAGTGGGAAGAATACTTACTATTAGTAGATTTTTCTTACAACAACTCTCATCACACATCTCTAGGTATGGCACCATTCGAAGCTCTTTACAAGTGAAAGTGTCGAACACCCATCAATTGGGATAGATTGGAAGACAAGATCATAGTAGGACGTGAAATGCATAGAGAGATGGAAGAACAAATGTGAATTATTAAGAGCAAACTGAAGGAGGTGGAAAATCGACAAAAGAGTTATGCTGACAAGAATAGAACTCTTAGATAGTTTTTTTCAGGGGATAAATTCTTCTTAAGAGTTAGGCCTCATAAAAGTTCCATTTCCTTTGGAAAGTCTTCCAAGTTAGCCTCAAGATATGTGGGTATGTTTGAGGTATTGGAAGTGATCAACCCAGTCGCTCATAGACTTGCTCTACAACCTACTCTGTCTCGACTCCATAATGTGTTTCATGTTTCTTTGCTTAATCCATATCATCCTGATGTAGCTCATGTGCTTGATTGGCAATCCTTGCAGGTACGAGACCCATGAGTGGTGCTAGTGGATCCCATTAGAATCTTGCATAGACGCATCATTAAGTTGCAGAGCAGATACATTGCTCAGTTTAAGGTCTAATGGGACCAGTATTCAGAAGACAGTGTTACTTGGGAGGATGCGGAAGAAATAGAATGCTCCTTCCCACATTTGCTTTCTTAGAAAGAGACTTTTGATAATTTTGTTTGAAAATTTTGGATTGAATATTATAATGTTTTGGCTTGGAAACAATATGATATGATGTTGAAATAGACATATATGCTTAAATTTTGATTAAATAGACATCAAGATGATGTCTCTTCCAAGAGGGGAAGGATGTCATAACCCAATTTTTATTACATTTAAATTATAATATGATAAATTGAATTATTAAGAAAATCAATATGTTGAATGAAAATTTTGATATTTTTGAAATGTTTGAAAGTTGACTATATTTTGACCATGTGATCTTATGAATTATCTTATACTATATCATGATTTAATGTTACTAATGAACTATGTAAGTGCAAGTGAGTGCAAATGAAGGATAACAAGTTGAAAGATGAGAACAAAGTTGAAGTAGGATCATTTAGCTGGATTGAACATATTTGTATGAAATTAAAAAGGCATGCTTTAAGGATAAGAAAACTACTTCTTTTGAAAAACAATTATTCGAATAAATAAAAGTTTATTCCTTGCTTGGAAGTGATTGAATACTAAACTATTATAAAAGTAAAATAAAGATAAATAAATATATATATATATATATGAACGCATATAAATAAATATATGTACAATTAAATACATATATATGCACACACATATATACATATTCCTTATAAAGCTTGAATATGGGATCAAAATTATCAAAACCATATTGTTGAATTCAAATAATATTTAAATTAAGACATAATGAAATAGTGGCCTACATTTGAATTTAAGGCCAAGATATTCAAATTTGAATAGTGGGGCGACCAAATTAATGTCAATTATGAATGTAACGGCCCCATAATGCTGCGAACATGTAAGGAAACATGCATTTTTCTATTTTGGTAACACTAAAATACTTGGGCAATGAATCGACAAGGGTCTAGCAGTGGCGACAAGAAATCGGGAAAAAGAAAGCCCGTGAATCAACCCATTTGGAAAAGAGGGAAAAAGTCGAGGAAAAGCCATGGGCAGAGGTAAAAATTGTTGTTTAATGCTATATATGCATAAATTTTTTAGTATAAACTCTTTGAAACTTTCATTTTTGTTACTTTTGTTCATTTCATTCGAATTGATGGAAAAATATTAGATGCCCATTTTCTACAAGAGTATTTTGCTTTGGGACTAAAGCATTTCGATTTGAGATCGACCATTTTCTTGAAAAATGATGCAAGGGCCTTATCAGCCAATGTTTGCATGCACCGTATCTTTTCATATTCTTTCTATCGGCTTGTTAGCTGAACCAGGTTAAGCAC
>VDFB02001627.1:0-17756 GCA_007258455.2 Sequoia sempervirens | reverse complement strand
CTCAACACCAAGTATGTGCTACCCAATCCAGTATGGAGTTGAGGTGACCATATGGCGGAGTGCTAAGAATTACAATGCTTGAAGAGAAAAGAACTAGAATGCTGAAAGTACTCGACACCCAGAATGTGCTTTCTAACCCAGAGTGGGAAAGGAGCTACCATAGGGCAGAGATATAAGATATTACAGAGCAATTACAGAATGTAAGATGAGCATTACAAATTATGATAAAGCAAGATTATGCACTGCTGTCAGTACTACTGCTAGCTTACAATATAATAGATAATGCCTTGCTAACAATGTAAATCAAGAGATATATAAAGCTGCAACAATATATATAGAGTTTCTTTCACTGAATAACAAAGCTTAGATCTAAAACTCTATTATTAAAGCCAACCTGACGATCTGATTTGTGACAGTCCTGATTTCCGCATGCACGAACAGCAGCCCTGTATCTCACAAATTCACTCACAACTCACTCCAAACTCGCTCAAATTCCACAAAGTGAAATGCAAGATGATCCTAGAATGATGGCGACTAGATTAGCACACTGAAACCCCAGCAAAAGACCTTATATTATTTATGCACGAAAACCAATGCAAGTACAGATGGTACGGCCCAGCAAGAGGGCGATTTGACTTTAAAAATTGAAGGCTGTTCTAAAAAATCTGAAACTTAAGGAACTAGTTCGCCCTTCACAGACAGATGGATCTAGACAATACCCAGAAGAATATTTTTTGTATTTTTCGATTTATGAATAAAAAGGACAATCTGCTGTAATAAATAATGCAATTCTAGAAATTCTCTAATATGCATAAAACTGAACTAGAAAGCCACAAGCTGATTACAATGCACAAATCCCAATGCAAACTCTCAAACTACCCTATTTCACCACTAGTCGCTATCTTTCAAGCGAGAAGCAATGCCAAGCTAGGAGGCGTACATTCCTCGAAGCAATCCCAAAGCCAATCCGGCAGCATAACATTCCTGTAGACCAAAGATGCTAAAATGAGAACCAATGGCTTCCTTTTGTAGTTTCCAGTTGACCTTCTCAAAACCCTAATCTTCTTTTGAGTCAAACCCTAATCCCCCAATAGATGGCGTCCCACTTTCCTAAGCAATATTTTAATTATTACTTTATCCCTTCCTTGAAGTTGGCGTCCACTTTTGCTTGGAATAAATCTTTTAATAAGAAACATAATTAATTCCTTTAATGAGGCGCCCACCCATAAAGAACCTCTTTTAAAACAACTTAAAGTGAAGTTGCTAGGCCAAGGGGTCAATGTCAAAATATAGCATTAAAACATGACTTCATTAAAATAATTCGACTTATCACTTCAAAACTGCATCCCGAGGCCAGAGTCTGAATAAGCCAATTGAGTCAGCTGAAGAGGAAAGTCAACTGTGCCGAGACCAACCGGTTCACTGCCAGAAATAGAATTTACTAAAAATAGTAAATTCTTGAAGATGCTCAGAATGCCAAGAAGAACATACCACTGCGAAGCTCTCTGAAAACCCAGAAAGAATCTGCCATTGAATCAACCAACTCCGAGCAAGAACATCCTTCAAACAAGAAACCCTAATTTTACCTTCCGAGTAGCCTACGGGTCTCCGGAATAGGCCAACGGTCACATGGAAAGATCATGTCTGAGAAGGGATATTACGGTGTGTGTCATCAATAACCCTTAATAAGCCCAATTGAGCATACAAACACTCACGCCCTAGATTGGGTTAGTTGAGCTAGGTTAGTTTGTGGACTCGGGTAAGTAACCTTTAGTCTTGTTTGTGCATGATTTAGAAGGGGTTATGATCTTGTTCTGTGGATGTTATTGATTGGGGTTATGTGATTGAGTCTTTGTGATAAGTGTCAATGCAAAATATTGGTTATGGGCTGAATCATGCTTGATCCATGAAGAATCGAAGCATAATGGAGCCACCAATACTTGAATCACAACAAGATCAATCAATCAAAATTGAAAGTAAACATTTATCAAAAAACCTAACATGCTAAATTTATGAAAGATTTAAAGAAAACATCTAATCTAATCTGTTGAAACTTTATCTTGTTGTGGAATTGGTGTCGTGTTGATGTGGACTGATGACCCTTTCCTAATCCTATGATAGTGAGCTTGTCTCAATTGATTCTATGGAAGAGAATCAATGAAGCCATGGTGTTTGGTGTATGAAAAACCTAAATCATGCACAAAATGAACATGATGTAAGCTTTAAAGTTACCATGATTTCATGCTATAAATGATCTAATTATACAATTGCTAAGCTAATCTAAGTTAATTTAAGCTAAAATGATGCTAAAAGATGAAAACCCTAATTTATTTACAAACTAAGATGGATGCATGGAAGCCATTAATGGATGCTCTAAGCTATTATGCAACTAAAACAAACTAAAAATAAGCTAAATGTATGCAAATTGAGAGTATGGATGCGAGTAAATTTAATAGAATAAGTTTGCAATAAAAGATGGATCCATTTGTCTCCAAATAGTGATCTATTTATAGGAGAGCAAATGGGGAATGGATGGTTGAGATCAAAAATCTCAATCAACGGTTCAAGATGAAGAGGATGAGAGGCATGGATCACATATTCTCATCAACGGATGAGAATGCATGATGAAAGTTAATCAAAGGCTCACAATTGCCTCAAACAAACACACTTTTGACCTGCTCACATAGGTCAAATGTAACTTGTTTAGGAGGTTGAAGGGTTAACTTGGTTTTGAAGCTGTGAGTTGATTGGAGAAGAGGGAATATTCCTTAGAGTATTTCATTAGGGTGAGGAAAAGGGTTAATTTACAAATTAATTTTTTTTTTAATTGTGCAAAAAGGATAAAGAATATTCCATGAGAATATTCCCTTTGATTACAAGAATACTTAGTTTAATTGCTAGTTAAACAAGGTTTAATTTATGCAATTAGGAGATTAGAGAAATTAGATGATATTTATTAAATTAGATGATTTAATAAATAGGGGAGGGGTGAAATGATATTTAATTAAATAAGGTAGGGTTATTTAATTAAATAAGATGACTTGGGAGATTAAATTAAATATTTTGATTTATTTAATTTAATTTGATGAAGTGTTAGTGCGAAAAGAGATGAATTAACCCAATTTAATTAATTAGGCCAATTAGATGAAAATGATGCAATTAATTAATTAGCTAGGCTAATTAAATCAATTAAGCAAAAAGAGGATGGATTAAGGAGGAAATGATAATAAATCTGTTTCAAATATATGACATTGATTAGGATATTTTTTAGTGTCTACATTTTGCCCCTTTTTGAAGTGAGGCACCTGTTGCTTTGGGTCAAAGAACAATGCTTTTAGGATCAAAATGTGGCCTAAATAAAAAAAAAAGATTCTAATTTTTTAGATGCCCCAACGGAAGGATAAAATTGATTCCTTGCCCCCTCGAGAAATCGGGTGAAAATTTCAAAATTTGGGTTGATTTCTCGATAAAGATTCAAAAGCTGCCCCAAGGGTTCAGAAAGGTTCCGGGATGCAAGAATAATGCCAAAAATGCAAAAAATGATGCAAAACTAGGTCTAGATTGGAAAAAGTGATGAAAATGATAATAAACATTAAAAAGGTTAAATTAGGGCAAAAAACCCTAATTTTCTAGCTTAAATAGGTCAATACCTGGGTCATTTTCAAATCATTTGTGCATTCATACTTAAGGAAATCTTGCAATTTGAGCTCTAACCCTTCGATAAAATGGCGTTTCGTGAGCTTCCTCGACACATTTTTGATTGAGTTCATGAGTTCCAGTGGCTTCCAGGCGTAGGACCACCGGTATGTGATTCAAAACTTGATTTGAAATTTGAAATTTTGATGCATTTATTAGGCGTTAGAATTTAGAATTTGGGGGCATCACTATATAGCGACGCCCAAACTTCAATCGACGATGCCCAAATGATATATAGTGATGCATATGTCTAGGGCGACAGTTTTGTAGATTTGATTTTTAGGGTTAAATTTTTTAAATGGCAACACACATGTATCTGATGACACACTTGCTGATTTGAAACTTAGGGTTAGGTTAGAGAAAATTCTAAATAGTGAGACCATCTTGTATGGTGACACATTTGTCAATTTGAATTTTGAAATCCATCAGGCGTTGCTGTTTGAGTTTTGAATATAGCAACACATTTGTAAAAAATGATGCATTTGTGATTTCCAAGCTAAAAATTACAAATAACTTCAAATTTTGGTGATTTCCTAACACCATGCACTTTGTGGGTGCAAGAGGTCTTCCCACCACTGATGTCGAGAGAGCACAGGCCCATAGTACTTGAGAGATTGGGTGATCTTTCAGAGTTGCGCTAGGAGCACCTGGGAGAGATAGGATTATGGTACATCGCATATGCACCTATGATTAGGACCCATTTGGCTATGATGATAGGGTTGTGCGAGAGATGGCATAGCGAGACCTCCTCCTTCCATCTTTTTATGGAAGAGGCGACATTGAATTTAGAGGATGTGTGGCATATATTGCGGTTTCCTATCCACGGTGATCGCGTGATCTTCGATCCTGATGTCGGATTGGATGCCTGCTTTGAGGTGATGGAGATGGAGCTGATTGCATTGGTCACATCATAGATTGATTTAGAGACATACATGGGTCATGTGCCAATGTTCATATTGATTGTTGTGGCCATCATTTCAAGTTTGGTGGTGCCAGACATACGCGACTGATTTTTTAGTCCAGGTTGGGGCTTGGCTTGGCAGAGGATGCTTTACCAGAGGACTCTTTTTGCGTGGGGGCTTGTGATGCTGGCCTTCTTGTACCATGATTTACATGATTTCGTGTATTGCAACGAGAGAGCTATTGGTGTAGGTGTGACACTCCTTCATATCTGGGCATGGGAGCACATTGTAGTGCTTCGATTGATTATATAGATGGTGGACGTGGAGCCAGATGATCTCGTCATATGGAGATACCGAGATGCCATTACACTTAGGAATGCTAGTCAAATTGGTCTCCCATACTGGTGACGGGTGATAGACGATATGACTATGTTTCGGTGGTGGCCATGGCTTCTAGTGATGACCATGGCTTTAGATGCTGGCTTGGTTCAATGATGTTCAACAACTCTACTTCACCTGGTAGACCCAATATATGCAGGGTCGAGAGCATACCATGGTTGAGTCGTATCTCCTAGACAAGGTAACCAGATAATTTGGAGATATACAGGAAAAGCCTGATGATGGCTATAGGTCTATTTTTGCATGATCGGCTAGAGAGGTCCCGACCTGGGGATTGACAATTTCGGTAGTAGAGGCCATTGAGAGTTTTCGTCAGTTGGTTGCCTAGCCTTGGGCATACGATCAGGTCATCCCATTGTGCATACCACTCTTGCTTATGATGCATGGTTTGTTCCTTCTAGGTGACTCACAGATCCTGCAGGTGCTCCTCCCAAAGGGAGGCCACAAGGCAGAGGTGTCAAGGGTAGAGGACAGGGTGGCCAGGATGGCCATGATGGATAGGTTCTGTGGGCTCCTCCAGTGGGACAAAAAACTACTCAACATCCTCCAGTAGTGTAGCAGCAGCCAGTGTCACCACAACCACCACCACTGGATGCTAGAGATGTACAGATACAACAACTACAGTAGCAGGTGTAGGCTTTGATAGGTGAGAGGGACCAGGCCCACTAACAGATTTTGGCATTGACTGGTGAGCGAGACTAGTCTTAGGAGTAGGTGGTTGCTGTGATAGCCGAGAGGGATGTGACTTTGTAGAGAGTTCAGGTAATCACAGGTGAGAGAGATCAGGAGGTAGCTTGAATTCAATAGATTGAGAGCCTTATGACATCCACCCATGGTTGGACAATTTCAGCCAGATTGTATGGAAAGGATATTACAAAGGATGTGTACTATAGGAAAAATTACCATAGAGATGTTCCAATGGCTCTTCATCAGCCAAATTTTTCATAGTGTAGTGATGCATGCCCCTGAGTAGAGGATCAGGTTGAGCAGCAGGCTGGAGAGGGTAGCAGCCACCAGGGCTAGGTTCATGATATACAAACACTTTTTGATTTTTCCCCATTCTTTATACTGATATAAATTCATGGGAACCTTTTTGATAGCTTGTGGATATTGTACTTATTATCGATGTACATACACTGATCCAAATTTTGTACCATGACACATTTTTTGATATATATATGATACAAATATAGATGATTCATGCTATGATGTGTTGACTTTATTTCATGATGTATGGATGCTTAGATATGATCATGTATGGATGCATTTTATTTTATGCCTATGTGATATGATGACATGATATGATATGATATGCAATGCTATTTTATTTTTCATTATCTTTTCATGATATGACATGGATGAATGATTATGATATGCCAATGTTATGGATACAAATGATGTGGACGTATTTGTTTTGGTATATTTTCTATGAATGTTTTATGATGATTCCTGCATGTATATGGATGGATGAATGCAAATGATTATGATATGCAATAATTTAAGATGATTAGAATAAAAAATCTATATTATTCATCACAACTTAAATGATAATGCAAAATGTATGTTATGATATGCAATGATTATGATATGGATGTATGATTATGATATGAGATGTATGGATGATGATGGTTTGTGGATGTAGGGTGGATGCATTGTTGATGTTTTTGAGTGTCATGATACTAGGTTAGTGCAAAGAGAAGATAGAAGAATAAAGAATAAATGACTGTTGCTGATGATGGTTGCTTCAAAAGATCCAACAAGTCCTTGATCCATCGATACTTTATTAGAGATGGTGACGAGACAATGCAAAAGAATGCAGGATGAAATGCAGGATGGGTGCTCACACTTCGGGATTGGGATTTTTTGTCGTTCCTTATTGTTTGATATAACACATAAACACAATACATCAAGGTATTGATAACTAGGATGCCGTTGTATCTAGTGTAATGGAATTTGACTCAACAAACAAATAGGATAGTTCTTGTTTACACCTTGACATACAAAAACATCGTTGGAATGTAAGTTAGAGATTTAGAATATATTGGACCACAGCATACGCAATAGTCAATAATATACCCCAAATGACCTTCCTACACACAACTAAGCAAGTATGCGCCAAGATTTTTTTTACAAGAGTATCCACAAGCACAACAAACGAAAGATAATGATCTACGCCCCATTCCTTTCTCCCTAAATATTTTTGTCAGACATCATCGAGAGGTCCTCAGAGTGTGTCATTAAGATAGATCATAAGAAAAGATCAAAGGCAAATAGTTAGTGTTATCTATATCTCCTGCCTAGTTTAAGTTTAGCTTAAGGTGATATCTGATACTGATGTCCATCACAGGAAGGATACATCCTAGGAAATTTTGATTAGAGGGTTGTTTTGATGTTGGGATAATGATGCTAAAATGATCCATTACCATAAACTTCACTGATGCATTTACCTATGATTTAGACTCTAGATTTTGACTTTTAAGTTCGCACTTTACGACTTGCTATGTTTTCTTTCTACTTGTTTTTCCAAAGGGTGAAGTTGACGATCGTTTTATTATGGGTGAAAGTTTATTGCGGGTGAAAGCAAGATGGGATGGATGGGTTTTGTATTTTCTGGAATATTTGAATGTTTTTGGAATTTTGAAATGTTTTGAGGTTGTTTTTGGTCTTTTCAAAATTTTATAAGAATGTTTAGGATTTTCTAATTTTTTGAGGTTGTTTAGGGTTTTCTGAATATTTGAGGCTTTTTAGGTCTTTTGGACATTTTCTATTGTTTTTGGATTTTCCATTTTTCAAATTTTTTTGTGTTTTCTGAATATTTGGATGTTTTTGGGATTTTTGAGATATTTGGATGTTTTTGGATTTTCAAGATGTTTTGGATGTTTTTGGATTTTTGAGAGAGTTTCCAAATTTTGACCAAGAACTTATCCTAGGGGCCTCGTGGGCTGATCAAAGATTAGCTTGCCTACGTTATACACACAAAGACCATGTAGTTCGACTTGACTCGATAGATTTACAAGACAAATATATGAACAAATGAGAGATGAAAGCTAATTACAATGAACCACTAAGGACTGACCTAGGCTTAGGGGTTGATCAAAGATTACCTTTGCCTACATTCAAGCTCAAAGAGAATGTAGTTCAACAATGAGACATTGTTTTTTGGATTTTTGATGTGTGACCTTTTTTAGGGATTTTCATGTTTTCTAGATGTTTTGGATTTTCACTGTATAGGATTTTTCAAAATTTTTTGGATTTTCTGGATAAGATTTTATGAATTTTTTTGGTGTTTTTGATGAGATTTTGAGGCAAACGATACCTAGATCATGATTACAATGTCATGTTGTGAGATAAAAGACATGGATCAAGAGTTATTTGAAAATAAGTGTGCAATAACCTACCCCCAGTGTTTAGCAATTCTTCATAATACAATGGACACCTAATATAGGTAATGTATATGTGAAGAGTTTGAAAAAGTTTTATCATGCTAGATATGGGCTATGGGACTTCACGAGATAAAGTGGTAAAATCCTGTCAAAATTTTTCCATGAGTAGAGTTGAAGTATACGCCGAATCTTTGTCAAGATCAAGATAAAATGGAATATCTGGATAAATTTGGATTGGATGGATGGAGGGAACATTGGATTTATCATGACAAGGATGAGATGGTTCTATCTGAGAAGGATCATATAGACGCTTGATTCTACTCATGACTCCTTTTTTCCAAGTTTTCATCATAGTACTTGCCCAAAGCACCACCGTAGTGGTTTTCACTAGAGGACAATTTTTATCTTTACTATTTTCAATCCTTTTTCTTTTTTTTTTTTTGGATTTTTATCATTTTTTTTTTAATTTTTTTTTTTTTGAGATTTTCTAGAAATGTTAGCCTCATGTTGAACCACCTGGTGGTACTAATGTGGAGGCCATTTTCATAACATGCCAATGATACCCTACTTGAAGAAGCTGCTTTGCTAAGATATGAGCACTTGGATGTAGTTTTGAAGAACTCTGATCTGCCTTGCTGGTACCAAAATTAACCTTGTCTATGTGCACACATCATGATAAAGTGCCTTAAGAATCCTTATGATAAAGAGTAGCTACCAACACACGGTCAATGTAAGAATCGAATATTGTGAATGGAGTGTACTGTGTCATGTATGGAGGAATATGAGATGGATTGGTTGATAGTTTGGAACCTTTGAATCTCCAAACTTGGGAAGATGGGTGATGATGGATGGGGATGGAGGTTTTCATGGAATTAGGACTAACTGCTGGATATACTTTGTTCCTTGCTTGAGAAGCTTGCTTTTGTATTTGAGGACTCTTTTGATGGATACATTTCCCTTTTTTATTTTTCCCCATAATTTCTTTGACTAATGGAGTTTTGTAGGGGTGATTTTATTTATTTTTCTTCGGTATCCATTTGTACTTGACGTTTCCTTTTTGCTTTACGACTTCATTTGTTTTGATGATCTTCGCCTTTCTTTGATAGGAATTCTTCTTTTTACGTTGGTCCAAATTTGTGTATGAGATGATGGGTGAATTCCAACTCATGATACAACTAGTTGTAGCATTGGCAACATTTTCATCATAAGGATTCTTCATGCCCCATATGTTGATGTTTTTTGTAGACAAGATTGCCCCCGGTGTTGTGAAGGTATTATCAATACCTAATCCTTTGCCCTGATAATGTATCCTCTAATCTATAGCCACTGAATAGGACTTGTGATGAACACATGATATTGCTATGGGTTTGTGCTATTTAGGAATATGAACTATTTGCTCTGGTTCCATGATATCATTCTTTGTTGACACTACTTCAAAAGATGTCGATGATGCACAATCATTGTAAGAATCAATAATCTTGATTGTTGCTCACTCATGAACTATTTTATTTGATTCTATGACATCATTATCTATTGATAATGTTTCAAAAGATGTTGGCACTAAAGATGTCGATGATGCACAATCATTGTAAGAATCAATAATATCAACTACTACTTGCTCTTGTATAGGAATATCAAGAGTGGGAGACTCATGTTTTGGATGAAGAACGTCTATATGTCCATTCGAAAGAAGCATCTCATGAGTGATATTGAGTACATCTTTGGAGTTTAAAATGGTTTGGAAGATATCCCTTAGTTCTTTGTGAAACTCTGGGGATAGGGGTTCTTGATCTTGACTCGATTCAGAATAAATTTCATTATCCTCAAGAGCCTCCTCTTGACATGATCCTTGGGTGGATGATATATCATTGGAAAAAGACTCTTCCCAATAGTTTGTGGGTATTGATGCAACAAAGGATATTTCTGGCTCATTTAGAATTTCTTCAACATGTCCAATCATTGAGTCATATGTGGGAGAGATATCACAATCTAATATCCACTTGATGTCATTACGGTATAAAATAGTGCAAACACTGTTGATGGGTTTGGAATTTTTTTAAAATAGTATCTTGATACATGTATGATTCCTCATAAATAGTGTAAACATGTCCCAACGTGTTATCCTAGGTATTGTTTGAAGTTGATTCCTTTGTTGAATCTTTTGTTTTTCCATGATCAAGCATAGGGTTTGTGTAAATTTTTAGATTTTCATTCCCAAATTTTTCATAGACCTCAATGTCTCTTTGTTCAATAAGATTCTCTATTAGATGTTTGAGCCTAAAATAATTTTGTGTGCTATGACCTTTGTACCAGTGAAATTCACAAAAGTGATCTTCTCTATAGCTACAAGGTTTGATTTGTGGCTCTTGATAGTTTGAGAAATCTGGGAGTGTGATAAGATTAGATTGTATGAACCTCTTCAACACGTCTTCCATAGGTTCCCCCAAGGGAGTGAATTGTCGCTTAGGAGCATTGTTTGTTCTTTGTTGCTTGTGTTGAGTGTTTGCAGCATTGATCATTGGTTGATTGTTTGGTGGTTGCGCATATAGTTGTTGTGTGTTCATGGGTTGGGCATTTTCTTGTCTAGGAGTAGTTAAGACCACCTTTGCATCAACAACACCATCACTAGTAACATTCTTGTTCTTGGCCCAATAGCGAGGCTTTTTGTTAAAACTAGTGGATGAGCGGTTGTCTTTATACACTTGTGTGTTTCCCAATGAGATTAGGGCTCTCTCGATGTTAAGGGCTCTAGGGAAAAGCTCATCATAAGATGTGATGCAGTGCATCTTCAAGTGCAAGGATAGATTTGGATCTAGATTTTCTATGATAATGCTCACTTGTTGTTCATTGGGAAGTGGCCACTTGCTTTACTAGCTTTTTGCCTCCATCGTTGCAAGAAATTGGAAAAAGATTCTCCCTTTTTCTATCTAAGAGTGTACAAATCTTCTAGGCTTACGTCTATGTCAAGATTGAAGGAGATGTGATCAATGAATTTATTGGTGATTTCTTGAAAAGTTTTGATACCAGGAGGCAAATGAGAAAACCAATCCATGGCAGGACCTATTAAACTTTGTGGAAAGAGGCACACTAAGTAGGAATCATTGTAGGAAACCTCCATGCACATGACATTGAATTCTTTGATGTGGTCTATAGGATTTCCCCTCCCTTTGTATTTATCAAATTTGGGGATTTCAAAGCCAGGAGGGAATGGTATCATTGCTACATTTTGATCGAATGGATAAGGACATAGATTCTATGCATGAGGCTTCTTTGTCTTGCCCATCCGAAGGTCCTACATTTCTTGTGATAACACCTTTAATTGCGATGATAGATCATCTTGCAGGTTTGGTGGAGGAACATATGTTGGGATGACAGATGGGTTGTATGTGAGATTTTGATATGACAAGTTGTTGTATAGGGTGTATGGTGGTGTAGGATATTATGATGGTGATTGTGGTTGAGGCGTATATGTTCCTAACATGTTTGGGTTGATGATGTTCGGTTGAGGGTTGGAGTACAAACCCTCAAATTGCTATTGTTGTGTGAGCAATTGTTGTTGTTGGGAATATTGTTGAGCTTGCCGTTGGGATTGCTGTTGTTGTTGCACTACTGAGGCAAATTGTTGAGCTTGTTGTTTTTGTTGTGCTACTAAGGTGGCTTGTTGGAATTGCTGTTTTTTTTGTTGGATGGATTGTTGATAATCCTGTTGTTGTTGTGCTGCTAGGGCTGCTTGATGAGCTTGTTATTGTTGTGCTGCTAAGGTTGCTTCTTCTTCTTGTTGTTGTCATTGTTGTGCTACTAAGGATGCTTGATGTTTTTGCTATGCTACTAAGGCTACTTGATGTTGTTGTTGTTGTTGGATGAATTGCTAATAAATTTGTTGTGCTTGTTGTAAAGATAAGGCATGTGCTTGCAATGTAGGATCAGGTGGTTGTTGAGATATTTGAGATAGATTGTGAGTGTTGATGTTCTGAGTGGGTAGTGGATTTCTAATGAGAGGTGGAGGGTTCCCTTGATTTAACATCCCTTGTAAGATGGTAGATGGAGGTGGAGGAATGTAAGTTTTAGGTCCCAATTGATTTTGCATGGTAAAGGGGATCGTGGGAAAAAATGATGATGCCATTGGATACTGTGATGGTAATGGCACATTCAAACCTTGTAATTGATTGAAAGGGTTCCCTTGACCAATGGGTAGGGGGTTCCCTTGTTGTAGTTGAAGTGTGATCAAGGTATTACCTTGGTTGATGGGATTTGTAACCAAGGTGTTGTTTTGATTTGGATTGATGATGGATGGGTTTGATGTGGATGGTGGATTGATTTGAGTAGCTTGGATAATCACTTGTTTTCATGTGTCAATAGGGTTGTTAGAACCACTTGTCAAGGGTTGACTTTGTGTGAGAGTGTTAACTTTTCCTTGTTTTCCTAATTGAGGTACTTGGTTCACATTACCTTGTGTAACATTAGGCATCCTTGGTGTACTTGTGATGATGGATGAAGATGGTTGTGCTCAAGATGTCGAGATTGTTGTGACATCATGGAATGTAAGTGGTTTTCCAAAGGTTGGTATCCAACTTGTTTCTTGGGGAAAGTTGGTGGTTAATGGAATGGTTGTTTTGTGAATACCCAAAGTTTTGTTTGTTCCTAGACATGAAGTGAGACCAAGGTTGGTTCCTAGTTGAGTTGCAAGATTAGATGTTAAGGGTTGACTAGGCATAAGGGATGGATTTGGTTGAATAGTAGATGAGGTAAAGCCTTGTTTCAATTATTGTGCAACAAAATATGGGGAAATTGGAGCCACATTTTCTAAGGCTTGATGTTCCATGATTTCTTCTCTAGTAAGTCCAAATGGGTTGTTTGTGATATCTTCAATCTCATATGGTCATGATGGATATGATGGTTTTTGTGATGAGGTAGAGTAAATCCTTGGATCAAATTCTTGAGGATTTGGATCACTTGAGGTGAATGTAACTTTGGTTTTCTCCACGATTCTCTTGTGTTGTGATCTTGTCTTTACCATAAATTTTGTGTCACCTATGGGAGAGTTGTGTAATGTTTGAACTCTCTACTTGACTCAAATATAGGTAAAAGGGATGCTCTAAGTCTTTTGAGAGCAATTGTGATAGTGGGGGATGAAAAGATGGGTGATGTGGGAAGTGATTTTTGCAAAAATTTTGGGACAACACTTTTGACTTAAGTTTGAATTTTTGATATTGGGATAAATGATGTTGATGAACTTGTAAATATTGAAGGTAGACTTGTGATCTTCAAGATGAACTAGTCCAAGGATGATAACTAACTTGACTAAGTGCATGGAAAAGGATACATTTCACATACAGAGTAACTAAGTTAGCAATTGGTTTGATTTGATTTGATGTTTAAGTCACAAAGTGTTGGTGTACTCAAAATTTTGCAAAGTTGGATGAAGAGAAGGATGAAATTTGATGAAGGATGGATGAAATGTTTGACCCAATGTTTACCTAGAGTGAACCTTTGTTCTCCAAGACCAAGGTAGTGAGAAACATGCTATTCCTCTAAGTGATGAAAACCTAAGAACTCAATGATTTTGGTAAAATAGGACTCAAATGATTTTGGAAATAGGACCCAATGATTTTGACAATAAAACTCAATGACTTTGGATAATGGAACTCAATTATTTTTCCAATGTTTTTCTTGTCTCAATTTGCTTGTTTTGGGTGAATCGATGATTTGAAAATACATCAATGTGGGGTGTTCATTTGATTTAATATTTTCTTAAGTGAATTGATTTTACCACAAACACTTGTCTTTGATTATGTTTCCAAACTAGATGTTTATGTCAAAAATATCATAACTTTCACAATGTCCATTTCGTGAAAATCATGAGGTCAAAGCCATAATTCCCTATGTTGTCTCTGGGAGAAATATGTGTTTGAGATTAATGTCAACATATTTAGAAATCGCTAAGGATGAATCCTTAGGAAAAACAATAATATAAAGGATAACTCAAGAAGTCCATATTTAAGTCAAAGTGTTTGAAATTTTGATAGTGAATGTTTGTTTTTGGATCATTTTGAAAGCAAGAAAAGTGTTAAACTGACTCACAAGCATTACAAACCTAGGATAGAAATGGCTATATTTGTTGAATTCCCACTTGGATTTCTCCAGCTGTGCTTATAGAGTGGATGATTAGAAGCTTGACCACACTAGCTCCCCTCCACGACACTCACTTCTACGGGTCAGCCAAGTTTCGAGTTCTCATGAATCTCCCATGAAAAAATCTTCATCTCTACTAAGAACCACAAATATGTGGGATGGCTTCGGAGGTCCGACCTCCTGACATCAACAAATATTAGGGATTTTTGGTTTCTACACAAAGGTTCATAATAAGGGCATCTGGTTTAGAGGACACTATGATAAACTCCCTCAAGAGGTCTCCCAACCCTTAGAACAAGGGCTTTACACATCATAAAGATACTTGGGGGGAGCTATCATGCATCACACCTATTGATTGTGTGACACCCCTCCGATTTGTTATGTTTTCTTGACAGCTCATATACTTTGTTAGACTTTATTTTATGTTCTTGTTATTCTATTGCTAATAGTGGAGCGATGATAGACTTTATTGATGTGATGACACATTATATGCATCGTGATTATGTTTAATATGCTTTATGTTTTCATTGATGCTTAGTTGTGATGACATTGCTATATATGCTTATTGTAGTTTAATTGATATATTATCTCGTCAGTTGATGTGACATTATATTGGTGAAGAGAACGGTATTGCATCACTTGCTTGCGAGTGCCCTGTGATTTCCACGATTCTCTCTTCACGGTGTGTATGAATTACTATCTATATACATGTAGGACTCTTGCTTGGGTTGTAGGTTTGTAGGTACAAGACAAGGACTTCACCTGGTTTCACAGGTCTGAGTGTGTCCACTACTCAACAGTAATATTGGGAGATAGTAATGGGCTACATAGTCATACCTTTACCCTAGTACAGTGTGTTGTCAGTTTGAGTTTTGGTCTTAGCCTTATCATTGTTGTTCTGGGTATTTTATTATTGTGCAAGTTTAATTTGGTAGATTAAATGTGTATTTGATTTAAATATTTAATTAATTGAATTATTGTTGTGAAGGCTTTAGAGTAAATAAATAAATTAATTTAATTTAGTTATGTTGTTGAGTAATTTTTATTATTAGAAATAAATGGTAATTAAATAAATAAGAGTATTTAAATTGGTTGCAATTAGTAAACTATTTTATTTTATTTAAATGCATGTGGTTGGAAAATATCTTTGGTTGTTGAGGGAAAAGATATTTTGATTGGGATAACTATGAGTTAGAAATTTGTTATCTTATTGTTGTAAATTGATTCTCAGAAAAAAGATTGGGAAAAAGGGAAGAAATTTATTTCACGGGAAGAGTTTTTTGGGTTTTGTGGAAAGAATTTGCTAATGAAATTGTGGATCTCTCAGAGGTTTTTTGTTTTAGAATCTTGCTGTAGAATTCTTGGCTGTGGTATTGTTGTGTTTTTTGGAAAGAGGCAATTGTACTAGAGGAAGCTTTGGCTACATTGGAAAATTGAACCTACAGAGAAGCTCGACAACATTTCTTGAGGCAACAGTTCTTCTGGAACAGATTCCTTTATTGTTTTTGTGAATTTTGAATTGAAAAGTTGTTTTTATTACTGTAATGCAATTTTGAAATGTTTAGGAAAATATTTTCTATACTGTAGAAGCTCTTGTTTCTTTTTTTTTAAAGATTTCCATGAAAGTTGAACCTCTGTAGAAAATAATTAAAAATCCTCTGTGTAATTTGTTCATTCGAAATAGATTGATACAAAAGGAATTATAGATCTCTGTAGAAAATCATTATTCTGTTGGGTTTCCTATTTCTTTATTTATCTGAGAAAATGAAATCTCTGAGCTTTCCTGTAGAAAATTTTCTTCTGTGTAATTTTTTTACCCAATTTGAATCATTGTTTGAATTTATTTACATATAAATATATACATATATATATACATATATATTGAAATATATATGTACACATACATATATATTGAAATATATATGTACACATACATATATATTGAAATATATATGTACACATACATATATATTGAAATATATTATATATATATGTGTTTAATTTATTTTAAACCACTATTATTTCAAATGCAAGAAATCGCCGTACGACGAAATTCGTATTACTGGTGAAATTGTTCAGAAAATATATATTTATGCATTTGTTTTTAAAATGCAATGTATTGTATATAAATGGGAGGTTGGGGTTGCTTCCACAGCCACCCGCATGGGAGGTACGATGTGGGAAGTAGCGCCCAACACTGCTCACCCATAGTACACCCCACATGTGGGTGCGGCTGTGACCAGTGCACCCTGTACAGCCTCATACGACTGTAAGAGCCGCACAAATTTCATTTGGTGCCATTTGTTTATTCTTTAGATTTGGGATTTAAATATTATGGTTTGGAAATAAAATATTTGTATATACATATATGATATATATATATATATTATATAAGATGTATATTATTTATAATATATTTTATATAATATATATATATATATATTTATATATATTGTTGGAAATTGTAATGTAATTAATTTAAAAAGGAATTTTGGAAATGTATAGTTAATTTATAATTAAATAATATATATTTATATGTATATATATAATTATATATAATTATATATATATATTAAATATATTTATGTATGGGTAATTCAATAAATGTTTACGAGCATGATTAATTTAATTGATTATTTTAGTTTAATTCACTGTTAATTTATAAGTTGGAATTATATGTAAATGGTGCATTTTAATATGCGAAATTGATTGTAATGGATTTAGGAAATCCGAATGATAGCATTTCTTTAATTGCTTGAAGTTGTATTTATAAAGCACGTGTTTATGTAATTGTGTACTAGGGGGAGTATTTGTTTATGTGAAAATCTAAGTTTTCCAGAGTTCATGTAAATTATGGAAGGGTTGTTGTAACTATAGTTCACCCTTTGAGCTTTCTTGGGTAGTGCACATATTGGGATTCAGTATTGGACATCTATAGAGATGTGTACCTTTTGAGGTGTAATGGTTATTGTGGCCAGTTTTAGTGCACTGTCTACCCTTGGCATGTGGTTATTGAGCTATGTGTTGTCGATCGATAGGGGAGTGGCTTTCAGTGAGGGCCGAGACACGAAGTGGTCCCAGGACAACTCGTGTGGGAGTCAGTATAATCAAGTGGGAATTAAATAATCTATTAGCTTAACATATTTAATAAGATAATTAGCCTCGCTGATTGGCTCAAGGGCTTGTATGAGACTTAAGATGAGTCGGGAAGGCTTGGAATGGCTAGATCGTTATCTTGTCTTCT